>JANQBM010000008.1:29181886-29194586 GCA_025594535.1 Erythroxylum domingense
TTCACTAGCAATTGGTGAGGGGATGTTACACAAGATGTGTTGGAGGCTAAGGTGTTATTCCTTTAGAAAGTTCACATTGATGATAATGATGTAGATATGCTGACTAAGGTAGTGCCGAGAAATAAGCTCTTGTTTTGTAAACAAGAAGCTAGTTTCTTTTGCCTCCCAATTGAGGTGAAGGGGGAGATTGTTAGGCTAAAATAATTTCCCCTAATTGTGCGGCCCATGACCATCCATTTTAACTCCCATTAATAGTTTGACCAACGAAACAAGAAAAACTTTGTTTTTCTCTTGAAACGGGAAACTGACACAATCAAGAGAGAAGGAGAGAGAAAATTATTGTTTTGGAAGTTTTGAGCTTTGAGAGACAAAAGAGAAGTGTAGCGCCTTTGAAGCCTTGATAAGTCAAACGGAGTCTAATGAAGATGAAATTTTAACTACGATTTCCTCTCAATGCGCTCTACATATCTACTAGTTTAGATTTTAAGATTGGTTAGTTTTTTGGTGGGATCCTTCCAACCTAGTTAGACTTTAAAATGTGCATTGATCCTATGATGTCTATCCACCTGTTGGTAATAACTATGTGTACCCATTATTGATATAGTGGAGTTTTTGATTGAACTAGGTCTTGTGGTTTTTCTCAGTAGGGTTTTCCACGTTAAAAATCTTGATGCCTCTGTGTTCTTATTTTTATCATTCTTATTATTGTTATTATTATGATATTGTGCTTGGTTGGCTATTTTGAAATATCCCATTTTATTGGTAGTAGGGAAATATGAATTAGTCCTAGTTGTTATATTGCTTTCGCTGTGTGAGTCGCTTTCCCTAACAATAACAAAATATTAAAGGGTCACACCAAAACTCCAATTTTAGGACTACCAAATTCTTATCAGTAAAGTTGATGGAACCTAAATATATTAAATATATTTAATGCACTTTTTCTTACTTACTTTTAAAGTCAATCTTACTTCTTTTTAAATTAGGGCTTACGATAATGGCAAAGTGAACAGCAATTCAGCATAAGAAATTATCTTTTCCCAGTAGTTTATTGGTTTATCCCCAACAATAGGGCCTAACAATTCTTAACCCCTTAAGTCTTCTACTTTAGCCTAGTCGCGTATTCAATTTATATCTTCCTTTTTCTTTTGGAAAATGATCTACGGAAGTCATATCAAACGTAAACCTAATTGCGGAAAGTATGTTATACTTTAAGCAACCCTTGGCTGTGTTTTTTCATGTTGACACAAAATTTTCTATTTCTATCATCATTACCATCTCATAATCATACTGTCCTTTACCGCAATCAATCAATTATCAGAATTCAAAACATGGCTATTCTAATGATGTTTTGTGATTTTAAGTACGCGAGGAGCATGGCATCAATTATTGCTATGTTTCACAGTATCAAGCTCGATTCATTAATAATTTAGCGTGGCTTGTGTTTAGGAATGACAAATATATTCTCGTCCGATTCGAAATTTAAATCCCTCATGATATTAAAGGGCTGTTTGTTTTTGTTTTTTTAAGGTTTCTTATTGCAATTTTTGTGAATTAAAAAACAACCCTTAAAATCATGTTTGGTTAAGCATATTGGTATATTTTGTTTTTAAAAATAAAAAACGGCTACTACTTTACGAAAACGTAAAAATAATGTTTTGGTGATTTCTGAAAATAGGTTTTCATCTATTTTGAAACAGTTTTTTTCACAAAAACAAATCATATTCTTTCTCTCCTCTGCGTCAACTTTGTCTTGTGCATTTTCAATATTTCTGCGTCTTAAATATCTCCAGGTTTGTTTTCATATATATCTGTTGCGTCTGCGATTTCTTTTCTCTCTTTTTTCCATAACATTAGACTCATCATCCTTCTTGCGACTATCAATACTACTTTCTTATTTTCTCTTTTTGTTACTCTAAGCTAAGTATATTGTAACAAAATAGAGAAACTGGGTGTGATGAAAAAGAGATATGAACCAACACAGATATGTGAAAAGGAAGAGAAATATGAAGAAAATAACATTAATATAGATGTAACCATACTTACTAAAAACAGCCATGTAGAACTTATGCTTTGACCATAATTTTTTGCATTTTTTAGGTTGATAAAGAAGATGCTACGCTCTCATTCTTCCTTGATGTGTTTCAGTTCCGCAGTTTTTGCTTCACCCCTTCTATTAATCATAACGAAAACTTCGTCTTTTATGGTAAACTAATCCTTTATAAAGAATCAACACAGAACAACCCATGAGATAACGTTATTAAAACCAAAGGCTCTGTTTTCTTGATCCTCACGTTATTTTAAAGTTGATACAGCTATAGCTGTTTTCTTCTTCCTCACGTCTTTACAGTTAATTTATTCTTGGACTTCAAGTCATTTAATGTGGCATGTGAGGCTTCTTGTCTTCTTGTCTTCACATCATTTATTGTGATTGGAGGCTTAACATTGTCTTCTTGTCTTAGACTTCAAGTCATTTATTATGGCATATGAGGCTACATTCATGTCATTTATTGCCTAGTTGCAATTAGCCTATATTCGTGGCATGTGGAGGCTTTTAACACGTTAATGCATGTTGACAAAGATATCTATCAATTGACCATTATCTGAAAACATGGATAACACTTTAATACATGTTGACAAAGTTGTCTTACAATAGTTGAAAACATTGGTGTTGTAGCACACTAAAGTCAATCTTTTTCTATTAATTTTGTGTTGTGTTCAAAAATTTTCCATTTGTACCATCGCTTCTCGACCCTTTGCTCATAAATCTTGTTAAAGTGACTTATTACTTGAAATTCACATATAGTAAAAATCTAATTTGTGTACAAGTTTGAACACCAAATATTTTTTAGAAATTGTTATAGTTGTCATATGTTTATTTTAAACCATATTTAACATTTAATACTTTATAGAAATTGTTGTGATTGATATCACTTATATGTTATTACATTTAATGATGGAAGGCTTGAACACTATAAATGATTACAATGATTGTATGGAAGTAAATGAAAAAGATGGCGTATGGAATGATACTATAAAGACGTATTTAATCTCCTTGATGGTTGAAGAAGTGAAGAAGGGAAATCGAACGACTACTATCTTTTCCAAATCTGGCTGGAAGAATATTAAAGCAAGGTTTCAAACAAAATTCAATAAGGAGTATACTGATATTCAATTGAAGAATAAGTATAATAGATTAAAAGTCAGATTGAAGAATTTCAAGAACATACTTAAAGAAATTGGAATCGGTTACAACTCTTTTACTGGTGAAGTTAATGCTACAAACGAATGTTAGGAAAATCTATTTAAGGTAAAATATGTCTTTTGTTTTATTAATATATCATATTATATAATATTCATTTTCTTATATCTTTTTCATCATTATAGGTGCACAAAATGACTTACAGATTCAATAAAAAAGGATGTAAGGAATTTTTAGACTTGCTTCATATGTTTAGAGATACTACTACAACTGGTGTGCATATACATCCATCAACTAAATCTTCATCAAATAATACAGAAGAGGAATATGGAAATGATGTTGATGAAGATTACTTGTATAATGGAAAAGAAGATTAAGATAAAAGTTCTTCGTCTAAGAGAAAGAAGTCTCCTAAGAATAAAAAGGCAAAGAAGACACATTCTAACATTGTAGAAGAAGCCTTACTTATACTTAGTGAACAATCAAAAAGGAAGAATGATTTACTTGAGGAAAAATTGAGTGAAACATCATCCACTATAGAGAATAGATATGACGAGTCTAACATAATGATGGAATGTCTGAATTCTTTCGATAAATTGGGTGTTGATGATGTGCAATATGGAAAAACTGTGAAGGCTTTATACGATTCTCCACTTTATAGGGATATTTTTTTTGAAGATGACACAAACAAGGAAGTTGGATTGGATTATATCGCTTTAGTTATATTTTCATGTTATTACATATCGAATTCTTATTGATTTGACACTTTTATATCAAGCACTATTCTATATTTTGAACATTTTAAGTTTGTTCTTTGTATGAATATTTAATTTAATTTTACGTCTATATTTTGTATGAATATTTTTCTATATTTAGTTAAATATACTTAATTGAATATTTTATTAATTATTTAATGTTGGCATTATAGATACATAGATTTCTTATTAGATTTTAAATTAGATTCTGATGATGATCGGAAAAAGGTAATCATTATTTATGTAGCTGGGGGAGAGAATAAATATTTTTATTTACAAAAGCAACCATGTAGAAATTCTACAATACCAGGTTATGATAGGATATTAGAACTTTTAAATGTGAATCCTACAAGGATTTATGAAAACTTAAGAATGTGAAAGATAATTTTCTTGAGCTTATGTGATGAGTTGAAAAGTTTAGGAGGCTTAAAGGCAACAAATCATTTGACTGTGGAGGAACAAGTAGCAATTTTCTTGATGATTATAGGGCATAGTGAGACAATTAGAGTCAATGCAGAATACTTTCAACATTCGACCTGGACAATTTCGAAGTACTTTTGAAAATTCTTATATGCAGTTAATCATCTTGCAAAAAGAGTCATTACTCCACCATCTTTTACTAATACACCTCCTGAGATTCAAAATAATTCAAAATTCTTCCCATATTTTCAAGTACATTCTTATATTTAATTACTACTTTAATTATGTTCTTATGATTAAAAATTATTTTAATATATTTTTAATTTTTAAGATTGTATATGAGCAATAGATAGTACACATATTGATGCACATGTTTCGACTGATGAACAAATACCTTACATGGGCAAAATAATTAATCTAACCCAAAATATTATATGTTGTTGCTCATTTGACATGCGTTTTACATATGTAATGGCTGTATGGGAAGGTACTGCAAATGAATCTCTTGTTCTTTTGTAAACAATGACAAATCCAGCGAATCAATTTCCTATGCCTCCACAAGGTATTATATTATTTTAAATAAATATAGTAATTATGATTCATTTTTAATATATTTTTGTTAATATTAAATTCTTTCTATATTAGGTAAGTACTATTTGGTTGACTCAGGCTACACTAATATTCTTGGATTTGTTTCACCAAATCGAAGTGAAAGATATCATTTGCGAGATTATAGAGGCAGAGGAAGACCTCAAGGTCCACAGGAATTATTTAACTACAGGCATTCTTCATTAAGAAATGTTATTGAAAGATGTTTTGGCATCCTAAAAGCAAGATTCCCTATACTTAAAAACATGCTGAGTTATGATATGAAGAAACAAAAATACATCGTTATTGCTTGGTGTGTTATACACAATTATATTAAAATGTACGGACAAAGCGATGTGTTATTTGACAGTTATGCCGAAAATGAAGAACAAATTAGGGAAAGTGAAATAAAGATGCAAGTTCTCAATTGGAATATAATATCACTCCACCACAACTTCGAGGTAAGTCTTGGAAGCGAGATGAAATTGCTAGGCAAATGTGAAGTGATTATATTATTTCTAATTGATTTATGTTTTTTTTGGTAAATGATAGTACTATTATGCTTTAAAGAATTACAATATGATGAATATTTGTATTGATATAATTTTCTAATTTGTATGTTTTTATTATATAAAATTAATGTGTAATTTTTAGTTACATTTAATTTGCATATACTTAAATTTTAACTGTAAGATAATTAATTAATTTAAAAATATAATGTATGATATAAAATTATTAATATAAGAGTATAATTAAAAAATAGAAACAGGATGATAAAACCAAACAAGTTTTTTTTTGTTTTTAATTACTAATCTCAACTAAACAAGTTTTGTTTTCGATTTTTATATTACAAATCTTAGCCAAACAGGTTTTTGTTTAAAAAACAAAAATAGAAAACAAAAAATAAAACTAAAAACGACAATAGAAAAATAGAAGTGAAACCAAACTTAAACCTACCTTAAGGATGTGCTTGGTTAATAGGTATGGGAAGGAAGGTATGGGTAAGAAATGAAAACCACATGCCTGGTAAGGAATTACGATTGAATGAACATGATTTTATTCTTACTTTTTGAGTAATAATCCATACCCTTCATAATGGAGAGGAATGGAAATCATTACTTGATACATTTATAGTTTGAGAAATTAAATAAGTAACCCCTTCCTAAACCCATTTACTAAAATATAATTAATTAAAATAATATAATTAATTATAATTAATTAATTAAAATATTTTAATTAATTAATTTAAATAGTATAATTAATTAAAATAATATAATTAATTGTAACTAATTAATTGTAATTAATTAATTAGTTATATTATAATTAATCAATTACATTATAATTAATTAACATATAATTTATTCATTAATTAAAATATTGTAATTAATTAATTACAATATAATTAATTATAATTAAAATATAAGTAGTTAATTAAAATATAATTATTCATTAATTAAAATATTGTAATTAATTAAAAAATAAAATTTATTTCTTAATACATTTGACAAACCAACCACTATCAATTGTAATGGTAATCATTCATTCTTTTAACCAACTATCATAATTATAATGATAATATACATTATTCTCTCTGTATTCATTCTCATTTCTATTTACATTCCTTATGTGAACCAACTGCCCCCTAAATCTCGTTTGCTATTGTTTTTATCACCAGGTGCTCTCGTCTCGTCATCATTCTCGTCTCTCCTTTTATTGTGGTTTTCAACCATCATTTTGCTTTCATCTACTATGTCTCTTAAATTATATAACTACAGTGTTTATAAATACCTTTCCTTTTTAATCATTAAGACATACAGTGAAATAAGAATTCCTTCATCTCTTTCTCTTCTATTTTAATATGATATCAGAGCCCCTTTCTATAAAAGGGGTTAAAAGTTGTCTTAAGTTCATACTTTTTTAAAAAAATAGAAAGTATGGATGTTCTTTAGTTGTTTGCCATCTTCAACTCCTTCCACTTATCACTATGACCATGGCGGTGAAAACTTCGTCTCTAAACTCCTCGCAAAGCACCTATATGCATTGTCCAACCAAAACCACCCATTATGTAGAAATCTACAATTTTGGGGGTTACTACAATAAAACAGACCTTTGGCGACAATTTTAAAAAATGTCTCTAAAAGTAAGTTTTTTGTGACGAACGACGAATTCTCTATTCATTGTAGAAAGTTAAAGTTTTTGACATGTTTACATACTTTTCATTAAATAAATATATTTTGCAACGATTTTTGATAATCATCGCAAAAGGATTAACATTTAGTGGTCGCTTGTTGAATTCGTCGCCATTTCTGGAGCCTTTTGCGATGATTCACATTAACTGCTGCTAAAAGTCTACTTTTGGCGATGAAATTGCAAATCATAGCCAAAAGTTAAGAGTAAAGATTTTATATCATATGTATTTCTTAGGGGAATTTTAATGAATTTTTGTGTGTGATAGTATTCTTAAAAATAATAGTGTTAAAAAGAATTTTTTTAATGATAAGTGTGCTTAATAATCCTAAGGTTAATTATAATTGACATTTATATGATTTTTCATATATTTTCATTTTCCTTCTTTATAAATTTGTTTAAATAGATAATGCATTTTAATTCTATAAATTTGCTTAAATCTACGGATTTATACACAAATGATTCTTTAATGATACTTATTGTACATAGTATTACACCTCTATTCATACAAAAATTTCATGAAAATAGAATGGAGCATTTAAAAATTGTAAAATGTTTTTAAATTTTTAATGTTAATAGGATCAAAATATCATAAATTTAAGTTTACTACTATTCTTAATCATTAATATTTGTTGACAATAAAATAATATGATATATAAATATTGAAATATGGTAAGCAATATAATATAATGATATATGGTATACAAGTACTACAAGATGTTAATTAGAAGTTTAACAATTCTGACAGATAAAATAATAAATAAAGTTTCATACCTAATATTCCATTGAAAAGGAAAAGAAATAATTTTTTTTTAGATTCTATATGACATTAGAGCTAGGAGAAAACGTAAAGGGGTTTTCAATGTTTGGATTCCTAAGAAGGCTCCTTGTACGTTCCAAGCCATCAATTGAAATAACTAAAGATCTTTCGTTAGGGTTTAGTGAATTAACACCCTTTTCTAATAACTTCTTTGCTTTAATTAAATTTACAGAAGATACAGTAAACGATTTCTCAGATGAAGTATGGATGACGGTATTAGATGAACCACACATTATACATTTCACCTATTGAGCAAACAGTATAGAACAATCAAAGCTAAATCAAATGGTATTAGGAACCCAAATTTGAACACATGCATACTCGATTGATAAAATCCATCATTGTCACAATGAACTGATATATTTTTTGTAATCAATCATTGTTCCAAAACAACCGATTTCCCTAATCTTGTATAGACCATCAGGACATCGCAATTGTCTCCATTTCCATCTATATTGTCTTAAAGATTTGAGGAAGCTTAACATAACATATAGTATATTAAATCAGATGTTTATATAATATCTTTCCTAATAGAAAATGACAAACAAATAATAAAAAAAGAGAGGTAGATTGAATGACATTAAAAGCCCTGAAGAAGAAGATCGGCAATGGAAGTCAAGGGGTGATTAGCATTTGATGAAGAGATTTACTATGCATCAATTTTTTTCTTTATTAGGGAGAATTTTGCCACATTCCTCCAAGCGGAGCTCATTTCAACATTAGAAACTAGTTGCTAAGTTGACATTCCACGATGAGTTAATGTTAACAATTTTATTATGAAAAGTCAATAGAAGACTTTTTAGTTAAATGTTCAAAAATTCTAGCAATGTTAATTTTGTGATCTAGCAAGTGTGACTACTTCATATGATAAGGTTGAGAATGTTAGGTGTGTATGTACTATGTTTAGGGTATGTATTGTTGGAATCCAACCGTGATCAAATCATGTGTGCAACGGAAAACAAAAGTTTACGGATTCTGAACGGATGCCGATAATTGAGCAAACTTGAATAAAACATAAAATGATTTAGAAATTGTACCTTGTTTGCTTTCTTGTTGAAAAATATTTGAAAACTTTTTGTGATTGATCAATCACGAGCTGTTTAGATGTTCAATTTTTGATGGTATCTATAGAGCAATTCTGAAACTAATTTGAGAGGAAAAAGACAAAAAGTGCTAGCTTCTAAAAAACTCTTCCCATTTAAATAGAAAAATCATAAGAGTCTTTTATTAAAATTAAATTTCTTTAATTATAATTAAAATCAAAATCAAAATAAAAATAATTTAATTTTAATAAAATCAAATATCTTATATTTGATCTCTAAAGTTTGTCAAACTTTATAATTAAGTCCAACTTAATTAAATTGATTTCTCTTTCACAAATTGCTCTTTGATGGGTGACCCATTAGGTTCCTAATAAATTGACAATGATTATAAATTATAATTCTAATTCACAATTAGAATTAGGTAAATTAAAACTTCTTTTAATTTATCTTTAATTCTCTAATTAAACAATTCATAATCATAAATCATGATTGACGTCTAATAACATGTCATGATTACCCAAATATCAGGAATGTCAAAGTGATTGACTTAACCTATCCATGCATGGCTATAAAGTATAATTTAATCCTTTTGTCATTTAATATTCTAATTGGACAGAGTATGGATACAGTGTCCACTTTTATCATTCAATCATGTTCGTTCTTGGTAATTAGTAATTGATTTATAATTGAAATTTGAAAACACCTTTTCAAATTTCAATTCACTCTAGCTAAAGAATTCTATAAATCATTATTAATCAAGAATAGTAGAATATTCTCTCTAATTACTTTAGAGTGACGAATCCTATATTGACTTACTCAACTATCTACATATGGTTCACATTGTATCCAATTACTACCGACTGAATTATTCTAGGACGATTCATAAGTAGCATCAAAACACAGTAATTCTCACATTAGATACTTTGGTAATCTCAAGTTTGAAGATCAATTATACAACCATCATTATGAGATTATCCATAGACACATAAGTAATATTCCATCCAGAATTCTCATAATCGGGTCAGTTTAGTAACTTATTATCTAATAATCACCCACACATTAGTTTAAGTATCTCTATAGTATAATTTATGAGATCAATTACTTTCTTCATAAGAAAGAAACATAATGCGTCCTAGTTTTACCTTTTTAACAATATCTTGTCTTGATGAAACTACAACCAGGAACATTTAGGAATAATACATAAGTGTAAATTAAATCTCATAATTATGATCTCATCATAATTTCAATTACACAGTAATTATTCCAAGGATTTTATCTTTAGTATTAAAATATAAAATATTAATTAGATTAATATATAAAGATAAATAAAGCATTTTCATTAATTCAAAGTAATGTCATACATTAATTTGCATCCAATTAATTGGCTGCAAAGGCATAAACAAACAATCTCCTGCTTACATTAAAGTTAATCCCCTATTAATCTAATACCATATCCATCCATATGTCGATCATGTCTTTTTTGAGACAAGAGCTTAGTAAGGGGATCTGTTAGATTCTCTTCAGTGGGAACTCACTCCAATGCTATATTTTTCTACTTTACTATCTCCCTAATCAAGTGAAACTTCCTGAATATAAGTTTAGACCGTTGATGAGACCTAGGTTTCTTTGCTTACGCAACAACACTGTTGTTGTCACAATACAATACTATGGGCTCAATAATGCTAGGAACCACTCTAAGTTCAGTAATGAACTTTTTGATCCAAACTGCTTCCTTTGTTGCCTCTGACATTAAAATGTACTCTGCTTTGGTCGTTGAATCTGGAATGGTTAGTTGTCTGGAACTCTTCCAACTTACTGCACCACCAATTAGAATGAAGATGTACCCTGACTGTGATCTGCTATCATCATGATCTGATTGGAAACTAGTATCTAAATGAACTCTTAGTTCATATCCTCCATAGGCCAAGAAAACATCTTTAGTTCTTCTCAAGTACTTTAAGATATTTTCACAGCCGTTCAGTGACTCTCACCAAGATTAGACTGAAATCTGCTTGTTATGCTCAAAGCATAAGAAACATCTGGTCTAGTATATAACATTGCATATATAATTGATCCAATTGTCGAAGCATATGCAAAACAATCCATTTTATCTCTCTCCTCTTATATCTTGGAATTCTCCATGCTAAACCTCTTTAGCATTTTATCTATGTACGTGGATTGGGACAATCCAAGAAATCTTTTTTATCTATTTCTATATATTTTTATTCCTAGAATATAGGTTGCTTCTCCCATATCCTTCATAGAGAAGTTCTTGGATAACCAGATCTTTACAGACTGTAGCATAGGTATGTCATTTCCAATTAGCAATATGTCATCCACATATAGTACTAAGAAAATAGTTGCAATCCTATTAACCTTCTTATAGACACATGGTTCATCCACATTTTTGATAAAATCAAACTCTTTGATTGTCTCATTAAAATAGATGTTCCAACTCTGTGACGCCTGCTTAAGTCTATAAATGGACCTTTGTAACTTGCATACTTGATTAGGAAATCTCTTGGATTCAAAACCTTCAGGTTGTATCATATACACATCTTCCTATAAATTTCGATTAAGAAATATATTTTTGACATCCATCTCTCAGATTTCATAATCATGATATGTTGCTATGGATAACAAGATCCCGATGGATTTTAGCATAGCTACTGGTGAAAAGGTTTCATTAAAATCAACTCCTTGTTTTTGTTTGTAACCTTTAGCCACTAACCTTGCTTTGTACGTATGTACATTACCATCCATGTTAATTTTTCTCTTAAAAACCCACATGCATCCAATAGGTACAATACCAGTAGGTGTATTAACCCAAGTTCATACTTAGTTAGTGTACATTGATTCCATTTCAGATCTTATAACTTCTTGCCATTTTAAAGAATCAACATTAGACATTGCTTCTTTAAAAGTAGTAGGCTCATCATGTATGAGTGATACGTTATCCTTTCCTTGCTCAATATGTAGATCTAATCTAGTAGGAAGACGATGTATCCTACTAGTTCATCATGGACTATGTGTCTTTTGAACTCTCGATTGTACATCATATGTATCAACTTGAAGTTCTTGTTCCAATTCAATATGAATTTATGGCTCTTGAACTTCTTTAAGTTCAACCTCACTCCTACTACTTTCTTTGAAAATAAATTCTAAGAATGTAGCATATCTTGAGACAAACATCTTTTGCTTAATAGGATGATAGAATTGATAACGAAACTCTCTTTTGGATATCCCACAAATTTGCATTTATCTTATTTAGCTTGAAGCTTAAGCTTATTAGATATAGCATACTTCACATAAGCTTTATATCCCTAAATCTTTAGGTGTGATAATCCAAGTCTTCTACTAGTCTATATCTCATATGGTGTCTTATTAACCGATTTAGATGGAACTCTATTTAGAAGATATATTGTGATTTCAATTGTGTATCCCCAAAAAGACATAGGAAAGACTGTATGACTCATCATAGAACCTACCATATACGATTTCTCCTATCAAAAACTCCATTATTTCATGGAGTTATAGAAGGAGACTATTGTGAGAGAATCCCATTCTCTTTTAAGTAACCAAGAAACTTGTGGCCTAAGTGTTCTCTACCTCGATCTGATCTAAGTGTCTTAATACTTTTCCCAGTTTGTTTCTCTACCTCTAGTCTAAATTCTTTGAACTTTTCAAA
>JANQBM010000008.1:29194686-29208971 GCA_025594535.1 Erythroxylum domingense
TTGTAGTGGATAATGATAACCCATCTCTATATTTTGTTTTATAATGGTTTTGCTGCCTTAGGATTCACTGCAGTATATCTAAGACCTTCAATTGCACCTTTAATAGGATTTGAATGATGAAAGGCTTACAAAAATGAAAACAAGACAAATCTTGTTTAAATTAAAGATGTGACCAAGGAAAGTAATAAGGATGAGAGAGTTTCATGTGGTCAAAGGACCTACAATCTACAACGTTATTCTTAGGTGATTTTCATTGTGTTCAATCTAGGCTTTCTGGTCACAATATCAATTCTTAGTGAAATTCCTAATAAGCAGTAGTGTGGGAGAGGTGCATGATGATTTGACTGTTGGGAAATAAATAGTGTGAATGGGAATAAGATTTAGCAAACCATTGTGCCTGTTCAGATAAAGACACACCTTTGTGATATGAATAGGTTGCATCCTTTCAGAAGTACCTTTTTGATTATGAATAGGTTGCACCCTTTCAGAAATACCCTTCCGTTCTCGATAAATACGACAAATAACTTTTTGTTTTAAGTGTGTAATATTAGAGTTTTCCAACAATTCTTCTTTTCGCTTTCCTTCTAATTGTTTTCTTTCCTTTTATCATCGGAAAAAAATTATGTATTTTGTATCAAAACAACAAGTGTGATTTCATCTAGATTTGAGTTCGCAAGTCGTCGGCGTTTAGAGTATCACTACACTAGTGAGTAAAACTGTTTTATCCTGGGAGGGATTATTCCATAACCTTGGATACTGTTGGGGAAATAAATTCCTTAAGGAAAAATAGTATATTCTGTTGACTCGATTTGTTTTTTTCCTTTTCGTCGATTTTATTCAGTTCTGGTTTTTCTTTCTTTTTCTGATTATTTAACCCTGAGAATAACAATCTTAAGGAATTTAACTTGTAGTTGGTTTCTACTCGATTTACATTTTAGTTGATCTCTACTCAAACTATTATCGAGATTAGAACCTTTGTGGTTCTTTACTCAAATTCAAGATTGAAGCCTGTGTGATTTCCTACTCAAACGATTTTCGAGAATAGAACCTATTTGGTTCTCTACTCAAATTCGAGATTGAAACCTGTGTGATTTCTTACTCAAATGATTTTTGAGATTAGAACTTTTGTGGTTCTCTACTCAAATTTGAGATTAAAACTTGTATGGTTTCTACTCGGGTTTTGTTTTCCTAGAGATTATAAATATGTGTGATTTTCTACTCCAAATTTAAATTAGTATTTAATACTAATAGTCTGTTTTGTTTTGTTTCCTGAGTTGTGTTTCAAACATGGAAACAGATCAAAATAATGTTGTTCCAAACCAAAGTACATCCTTTGTGGGACAAAATCAGAATGCACGTCCTGTCGTGCCAAATCATACTGCACCTGCACCGACTGAGAAACCTGGAAAGTTTATAGGAGTCGATTTTAAAGGGTAGAAGTAGAAGATGTTCTTCTATCTAACCAATTTGAGCCTACAAAGGTTTATCAAAGAGGATGTTCTTGTACCAAATAGGAACATGCCAAAAGCAAAATGATTCAGTGTTATAGAAGCATGGAAGCATTCTGACTTTTTGTGCAGGAACTACATTTTGAGTTGCTTGGAAGACTCTCTGTATAATGTCTACAGCCCTATTGCAACTTCTAAAGAATTATGGGATGCATTCGGGAAGAAGTACAAAGCTGAAGATGTAGGATTGAAGAAATTTGTGGCAACAAAATTTCTTGCCCTCAAAATGGTTGATACAAAGCTAGTCGTCACTCAAGTCCAAGAACTTCAATTTATTGTTCACGATCTTCTTATCGAAGGTATGATGATCAATGAGGCTTTTCAAGTTGCTGCTTTCATAGAGAAGTTACCTCCCACATGGAAGGACTTTAAAAATTACTTAAAACACAAGCGGAAAGAGATGACACTTGAAGACCTTATTGTTCGGTTGAGGATTGAAGAAGATAATAGGTTGGATGAAAAAAGGGCTTGTGGTCAGATAAACATCGTTGGAGCAAACATAGATGAATCTGCTCAAGATAACCCAAAGAAAAGGAAGAAGGCATCTGGGCCTAAAAATTAACCTAGTAAGAAAATGTTCAAAGGGAATTGCTACAACTATGGTAAGGTCGGACATCGATCCTCAGACTGTCGTGCACCCAAGAACAAGAAGAAGATAGGTTAAGCCAATATAACTGAAATGGATGATGTTGACAATTTGTGTGCTGTGATGTCTGAATGTAACTTGGTAGGCAATCCTAAAGAATGGTAGATTGATTCTGGAGCTACCCGCCATATGTGTGCTACAAAAGGCATGTTCGCCTCATATGCTGCTTTCGGTCCTGAGGAGAAGCTATTTATGGGCAACGCTTTAACTGTACAAGTAGAAGGAGTTGGGAATATCTCTTTAAAGATGATGTCAGGCAAGTTTGTGAATTTGAATAATGTATTCCATGTGCCTGAAATCCGTAAAAACTTGGTTTCTATATCACTTCTAGTCAAGCACGGAATTAAGGTTATGTTTGTGTCCGATAAGGTTGTAATTAGCAAGAATGACGTGTATGTAGGAAAGGGTTATCTACAGGATGGCCTTTTCAAACTCAATGTAATGGACTTGAGTAATAATAAAGTTGATTCTTTTGCGTATTTAGTTGAGTTAAATAATTTATGGCATGCACGTTTAGGACATGTTAATTACACGTTTTTAAAGAAAATGATAAGCATGGAAAATTTACCTAAGTTTGAATGTAGTAAATCTAAATGTCAAGTATGTGTTGAATCCAAATGTGCTAAACATTTGTATAATTTCGTTGAAAGGAATTCCGAATCTTTGGATTTAATTCATACCAATATTTGTGATATGAAGTCAATACCATCACGAGGTGGGAAGATGTATTTTATTACTTTTATTAATGATAGCACTAGATATTGCTATGTTTACTTGTTTAATAGGAAAGATGAAGCGATTAATGCATTTAAATAATTTAAGAACGAAGTTGAGACACAGCTTAATAAAAAGATCAAAATGATAAGAAGTGATAGAGGTGGTGAGTATGAATCTCGTTTTAAAGAAATATGTATGGAATATGGGATTATTCATCAAACGACTGCTTCATATACACCACAAAAAAATGGAGTTGCGGAAAGAAAGAATTGAACTTTAAAAGAGATGATGAATGCTTTACTAATAAGCTCAGGTTTACCTCAGAACTTGTGGGGGGAAGCTGTTCTTACAGCTACTCAAATACTCAACCAAGTGCCCTATAGTAAGACACAAACCATTTCGTATAAAAATGGAAAGGTAGAAAACCAAACGAGAACTACTTCAAAGTGTGGGGGTGTCTAACAAAGGTACAAAACCCTAAACCAAAACAGGTTAAGATTGGGCCGAAAATAATAGAATGTGTTTTCATTGGATATGCTAATAAAAGTAAAGCATATCATTTTTTTGTGTATAAATTAGAAATACCTGACATCCATTCTAATATGGTGATAGAATCAGACAATGCTGAATTCTTTGAAAATATTTTTCCGTATTAGAAGGAATATGAATCATCTAGCGATAAAGCTAAGCGATCCCGAGATAGGATAGAAGAAAATATACCTAATGATGAGAACCCTAGACGTAGTAAATGTCAAAGGGTACCTACGTCTTTTGGAACAGATTTCTTAACTTACTTGTCAGAAAATGAGCCTTGGACATTCTAGGAAGCTATGACTTCATCTAAAGCTCAACAGTAGAAAGAGGCAGTCAATAGTGAAATAGAATCTATATTAAACAACCACACGTGGGAATTGGTTGATCTTCCTTCAGGTAATAAACCATTAGGTTCTAAATGGATATTCAAGAGGAAGCTAAAAGATGATGGTACTATTGACAAATATAAAGCAAGACTTGTTGTAAAAGGTTTTAAACAACGGGAAGGTCTTGATTATTTTGACAAATACTCGCCAGTCTCAAGAATTACATCTATTTGGGTGCTAGTTGCTTTAGCTATCGTGTATGGTCTTCAAATCCATCAAATGGATGTGAAAACAACTTTCTTAAATGGAGATTTAGAGGAAGAAATTTATATGGAACAACTTGAAGGTTTTATAACTCCTGGAAAAGAAAAAAAGGTGTGTCGACTTGTTAAGTCTCTTTACAGACTTAAACAAGCTCCAAACCATGGCATACTAAATTTGACAATGTAATGATGTTAAATGGTTTCAAGATTAATAAGTGTTATAAATGTGTTTATATTAAGAACACTCCAAATCATGTAGTCATTGTTTGTTTGTATGTGGACGATATGTTGATAATGAGTAAAGACATTGCCGACATCAATGCCACTAAGAAAATGCTAGCTAAGAAATTTAATATGAAAGATTTAGGAGTTGCCGATTTTATTCTTGGAATTAAGATCCATAATACTTTGCAAGGACTAGCATTATCTCAATCTCATTATATTGGAAAGGTTCTTGACAAATTCAAGTATCTAAATCTCAAAGAGGTGAAGACTCCAATAGATGTTAATCTTGCTCTTGCAAAGAACAAAGGAATTGGTGAGTCTCAAGTAGATTACGCTCATGTTTTAGGCTGCTTAATGTATATTATAAATTGCACACGACCAGACATAGCTTGTGCAGTAAGCAAGCTGAGTTGATATACTAGTAATCCAAATCATACTCATTGGATGGCAATGAGACGTGTTTTGGGATATCTTAAACATACCCAAAACTATGCTTTGCATTACAAAATTTATCCAGCTGTTCTTGAAGGATATAATGATGCAAATTGGATAATTGGGGAAATGGAAACAAAATCCACAAGTGGATATGTTTTCACAATTGGTGGAGGAGCTGTGTCTTGGAAATATTCCAAGCAAACATGTATAGCTCGTTCTACAATTGAGTCAGAGTTTAAAGCTCTTGACAAAGCTAGTGAAGAAGTTGAATGGCTCCAGAATTTCTTAGAAGATATTCCATTTTGGCCTAAACCAATGATTTCTGTATGTATACATTACGATAACCAAGCTGCAATTGGTAGAGCTGAGAGCATTATGTATAATGGGAAATCTAGTCATATAAGACGAAGTCATAGTACAGTTAAACAACTAATCTCTAGTAGAGTTATCTCAATTGATTATGTGAAGTCAAAAGATAACATATCAGATCCGTTAACAAAAGGCTTACCTAGAGATTTAGTTGAAAAAACATCTAAAGGAATGGGTTTGTGGCCTAGGATAAGTCATATGGCGGTAACTCTAATTAGTAGATTGGAGATCCCACGATATAAGTTCAAGGAGAAAACAAAGTCATGAATGACGGTTCAACATTGTTAAACAAATTTAACCTATTCTTATGATGATACAATGTTTTGAAACAATTTAAACCTAGCTCATCAAGGTTTTTAATGATTTCTAAATTTGATTTAAGATAATCAAATAGTATGTTTACGGAATACACGTTTAGAAATTACCTATGTGACTGTGAAGTGTAAGCCGCTTCAAGGAAAATAAACGAAGGTCAATTCTCTAAGCACTTATGAGACCAAACGGTGTTCATGGCTGAAACGAAGATAAAAATGAGAACCAAAGACGGATAAGGATTAATTGTGTGACTTATATTGTCTTGATATACAGTAAAAGTTGGCAGTTCAAAGATATCACATCTACCGATTGACTGAGTATCTCCGATATATGTTCACTACAGAAAGTTCAAAGGGAAACCTACTTATCCAGGGGCAATTAATTCTTAATTGTAAATCACACAATTTTATGCACATTTTTAAAAATCTTAATCTCCATTCTTGTGGGGGATTGTTGGGAAATAAAGAGTGTGAATGGGAATAAGATTTAGGAAACCATTGTGCCTGTTCAGATAAAGACACACCCTTGTGATATGAATAGGTTGGACCCTTTCAGAAGTACCTTTTCGATTATGAATAGGTTGCCCCCTTTTAGAAATACCTTTTCGATTATGAATAGGTTGCAACCTTTCAGAAGTATCTTTTAGTTCTCTATAAATAAAAAAAGTACCTTTTTATTTTAAGTGTGCAATATCAAAGTTTTCCAACAATTCTTCTCTTCGCTTTCCTTCTAATTGTTTTCTTTCCTTTTATCATCGGAAAATTTTTTTTGTATTTAGTATCAAAACAATAAGTGTGATTTCGTCCGGATTTGAGTTTGCAAGTCATCGGCGTTTGGAGTATCACTACACCGGTGAGTAAAACCATTTTATACTGGGAGGGATTATTCTATAACCTTGAATACTGTGGGGAAAATAAATTCCTTAAGGAAAAACAGTGTATTCTGTTGACTCAATTTGTTTTTTTCCTTTTCGTCGATTTTATTCAGTTTAGTTTTTCTTTCTTTTTCCAATTATTTAACCCTAAGAATAACATTGACGACAAGATAGTGCTATATAATCTCACTAAAGACCGCTAAAAAGCCCTAGCACATTTAATATGAAATTGAATCACGAGATTCAGAAAAAGAAAAGAGAGAGGGAAGTTGGTGGAGGAGATAATAAAGTTGAGTATGGAAAAAATAGGAATATTTAAGGACTAATAAATTTAGGGCAAGCATGAATCCTATTAAGAAGGCTCACATGAAAGCCTACTAAAAAAGTATATTGATTTCTTTGCTTGACAACATGCATATATGAAAGGGATCAACCCCATTCCATTATGGACAATTTAAAAGTTAACCCTGACTTCACATTTGTCAGACAGAAAGAATATGTCTTCATTATATAAAAAGATAACTCGCAATGGAGGAAAGTGGAAAAGCTACTGCATGATAAGTTCATAGGTGAGGTGCAATACCTTACTAATATAGGATGTGTGTTAAGACTTCACTGATTTAGATAATGTTGGCCCAAAAGATAACCACCCTTTGCCAAAAACCTGAACAACTCATAAATATGACTTCAAGTGATATATGTTTAAGCTTCATGAAAACATATTCAAAATATATCTAAATTCTGACGTATGAAGCTTTTTAATAAAAGAACTCATTCATAATATATAATGGTACAAACTACTACAAAGTTTTACCTTTTGGGATAAAAAATTTTGGAACCATGTATTATTGATCGGTTAACAAAGTGTCTAGGCCTCATTGGGACGAAATATGCTTATGTATATGACATAATAGAAAAGACACAAGTATGGGACATCATACCATAGACCTTAAAGAATGTTTTAGTACACTTTGGGAGTATGGAATGAAGTTAAAAATCCCCTAAGTGTGTGGTTGGATTATCCATAAGGAAATTCTTAGCATTTATGGTAATACGAGTAATAGAAATCAACCTTTAAAAGGATGGATTTATTCTTAGAATGATCCCGTAGCTCTTTTAAGGATGTAGGGATTAACGAGAATAATAACAAGTCTATCGAGTTTCTTATCCAAATTTATAGATCGATTCTTGTCCTTCTTCTATGTGCTAAACAAAAAGAAATAAAGAAAGATTTTGGTTGGTGCTAAATGCCAAAAGATCTCCAATCAAGTTAAAACATATTTGTAATATTTTCCCTTACTATTTACACCCATACTTGGTGAATAACTAATTATATATGTGATTGTATTTTATTGGGTTGTTAACATAGTGTTAGTAAGAGAAAACATAAAAGTAACAAGAATATATATACTATATATGAAAAATTATCCAACGGATATAAACAACCTACACAAAGTTAGAGAAATCAATATTTACCATAGTTATATCCGCACAAATTAAACTAGGTCCATGTGATATGTATTATCATAGAACTATCCCATAAGTTAGACACTTTTGGGAGACTCATTAAATGGTTGGTGGAGCCACGTGAATTTGACATTCATTACCTTCGTTACCTCCTAAGAGCTACACTTAGTCTCAGGTTACCGTAGAATGCATGGGCAATTTGGTGGAATGTAAGGAAGAAGAAACTAAGATCTCTATAGCTTGGGTTATAAAATTGGATGGATAACTCGACAAAGAGGGAAATGGTGTAGGCTCAGTCCTTAAATGCCCTTTTAATATGGAAGTTAGGAATACACAAAAACATAAGTCAAAGCATCAAATAATAAATGTTGAGTATTAAGCTTTTTTTTGTGTACAAAATATGATTATAACCCATCTACATCGAAATGTTTACAAATATGTTCCAATTCACAACTTATATTTAATAAGGTAAAAGAGAGTTATAAAGGAAACGAGGAAGCTTACAAAAATTCATCCAAATACTTAAGAATCACTACAAAAGATTCATCCAAATGGTTACTTGATATGAAGTAAAAATCCTTCATGCTGCCATATTTGCAATGTGTGGCAGATAGGAATGCAAAATGACACATTTTCTTCTTAATATTGAATCTTTTATATCTATTTCATGCATTATTCTTAAGTTTATATTTTAATTAGGAAGCAGGTGGACATTCTAAGAAAATATTAAGATATTTGGATAATTATGGATCATTTTAACAGTATTACTCGAAGTATGGATAACTTTTTATTTTAAACTCCGATTAAGATGATTCAAGATGTCATAGAAATCTTGAAAGAGCTCTGGAACTTTTAAGTTTTTGAGTTGTAAGAGATTGTAAATAATTTGGAATATGCCCTTGTTCCATGACATGTTTTATATTACGATGTTGGAGATGAAGGCATAACCTAATACATATGCTAAAGGGAGACCACAAGTAGGGAGAAAAATTTCTAAGAGATACACAACCTAAGATATAATGTCTCATCTTGTATCTCTAAAAAAATAATAAAAGATACACGACCTAGGAAACAAACCTGTCAAAGCTAGTGACCATATTCGAAAAACAAGTAAAAAGATACATGACTAGAGACATAATTGTGTCTGAAACTATGTCTAGCTTTAAAGTTAAGTAGATCCCCCTATTTAAAGAGTTAAAAGCCTAAAATTTTAGAGTTAGTTTTAATATTAATCCTTTGTAGGTTTTAGATAATAACTAACTACATTTTATTTTACTCTTTTCTCTTGTCTATGGGCTATATGAGTAATCTTCTACATTTGGTCAGAAGAAATTGATACATTAGGATGTATTAAATTTGATGTTTAATTTCCTTTATGGTCTAATTTATATATTGAATATTGAATATTATTTTGAGTTTATCTTTTACGATTGTGTCACTTAGTTGGTAGGGTATGGCTTGTGTTGTATTACTTCATCAATCCTTTTTAATTCTTAAAGCTACTACTAGGCTAAATCTTTTGTGCTTAACCCAGGCTACTTCGGTAGTTAATGTTAACTAGATCATGTGCTTTCTAATTAATACTACTAACGTGATCTAGGAAAATGGTTTTAACAATGAATAGTCAAAACATAAATTGATTTATTGTTTTTATCAATGATCAATATACAGTTCCAAAGTGAATGTGAACTTAAAACAAGGTTCATTCTCTATTGATTTTTTTTCATATCTTAATTTGTATTATTTCTTAGATATATTTTTATATTAGTTAATCAAAATCAAACCCCTCCCTTTATTTATTCTTGTTTATAAAGTACAAACCTAAGCTAGGCACTTTTTGAGGAATCAACCTGCTTTGGTTACTATATATATTCTTAAGAGTAAGGTCTTATTTTCTGGGTGTAAAAGATAACACATCAAATTTTAACACCATTACTGAGGAGATATTTTAACTTCTTTTATGTTTTTGGTTTTATTTTCTTTTGCATTTTCTTATTCATTTTTTATCTTTCTTTCTTCAATTTTTATGCTTATTACTCAATCCTTAAAGCAAGTTGATTTGTAGTTGAATCTAAAAATAGGAAGCACTTTGGCATGCTAAGAAAGGAAGCCAAATATTATAAATTCTTATTTGATAATGAGTTAGAATCATAAGAGGAAGAGGCTATGATTAAGTATAGAACTTTGAATGAGCTTGTTACATTTAATTTGAACTAACAACCCCTCCACTTGACATTTCTACCTTAGAGACCAATGCCACTTTCAAATCAAAATTTGGAATAATACATTTCCTACCTTCTTTTCATGGTCTTGTAGGTTAACATCCTCGTAAAAACTTAATAGAATTCCACATGTTATGTTCAAGTACGAAACTCATAAGGGTGATGAAATTGATTACTTATCTTTCAAAGGTATAGCCATATGGAATAAGATGATGAAATCTTTTTAGAGTTATTTTCTAACTTTTAGTGAAACCACCAATCAGAAAGAAATTTATGGTGTAAGGTAATATAACAGATAATCCTTGTATAATTATAGGGAACACTTTAAGAAGTTGTATGCTAGTTTCACTCATCATCAAATTAATTAAGTACTTTTATAAAGGATTTCTACCTACTAGTAGGAGTATGATTAATGCTACTAGCGAAGAAGCATTGGTGGATGAACTCCAACGACCATTAGGAACTTGATTGTAAACAAAACAACCAAACTCACAACATTTTGGCACTAGGTTCAATCTTATACTAAAGTAAGTCAATAAGGTAAATGTTTCTTCCCTTGAATAACATTGTTCAAATTTAAATTCCTATATTCATCAAATGGATATAAGTAACATGTAGAAAGTGAAGGATTGCATAATTTATTTAGTGAAAGGGAATTTGATAGATATATTCCCATCAATTTAAGAGAAGACTATTAAGCAAGCCAACACAACAGGTGAATTTCAAAAAAAAAACCTCAAAGAAATTATGATCCCTATTTAAGCATGTATAATTCAAGATAGATGGATCATCCCTATTTTAGATATGAGATTCCTAAGTGAATTAGTCCATGAAACTTCCAACAATACAGGCAACTATACCTTTTAAACAATAAACAATACATGCATTTAATTTTGGCAAGCCTCTAAAAGACATCGTTAAATCCTTTGCTACCAATATTTAAGGTTTGAAAATCAAAAAGAGAGAAGAATGTTATTATACAGTAAGATCTTCCAAACGATGATGAGGTATAATAATGTAAGTCCCCTCTGCTTCGTAATATAAAATAGTACCTCCTTTTGGCTCAAGCTTTAGTAAAATTTAAAATATGAGTGATATTAAGATCTATATGGGATTTTTCACATATACAAAGTAATTATTTCCTTTTTTGATGCTATTAAACAAGTAACTCTTTATGTTAAATTTTTGAAAGAGCTATGTAAAACAAAGAGAAAGGATAGATTAAAGGACGTGAGAAAGTAATGCTAGAAAAGAATGTATTAACTATTATTAGAAACATCCTTCTTACAAAATACAAAGATCCAAATACATCCACTATTCCTTATATAATAGGTAACACCAAGATTGAAAGACTCATATTGGATTTAGGGGCATTGATTAATTTTATACCATATTCTATATATTCTTTTCTGAAGATTTGACCTTTAAACAAGAATAGGATTGTGATGCAACTAGCTAATAGATCTAAATGCCTACCTTTAGAGAGTAGATGAAGATTTGTTAATAGAAGTAAATAACTTAGTGTTTTTGACTCATTTTTATGTATTTGATATTGAAATTGATGATTAAACAACCCTTATTTTGTTAGGAAAATCATTGTTTAAAATATCCAAGAATAAGACAGATGGTTATAGTGGTATACTTGCTATGGAATTTGCTGGTCAAATTATGAAACTTGACATTTATGATACTATAAAATATGTTGATGATTATAATACTATTTATTCAATTTATATGATTGACTCTTTAGTACAGGAAATCTTTAAACTTGAAAAGAAAGATGAATTGGAAATTTCTGTCGTAAAAAATCTTGAGCAAGAGAAGGAGGACATTATCTTTAGTAGTAATTTATACAAAATTGTTATAATACTAAACAATCTTACAAAATTAAAATCATAAAGTAATGTTCCTTGCATTTTATTATCAATCCGTAACGAAAGGCTTTTACCTTCTATTTTTTAGGATCCAATTCTAGAATTGAAGCCTCTCCTGAGTCGTCACATCCCACATATAGAGGGAGCTAAACCTATCTATCCACTATTAAGAATATTAAACCTACCTATGATGGATGGAAATGGAACACATAAGGAGATGCATTTTCGTGGATGAAATTAAAACATTTCCATGAGAGCTTCCAATTAAAGAATGTGAAAATGTTATATCAATTAAATAAGGAGAAATTGATTTAGGCTAACAACTTTAAACAATGTCATTACTTGGGAGGAAACTTAAGAAACTAGATTTGCTTTTTTAGTTCCTTTATAGCTTTTTCATTTATTTTTTTTAATGACTCTTGTTTCTATTTTTATGGGGTTTTTTTATACATTTTCTTAGCTTCTACATTGAGGAAAATGTAGGTTTAATTGTGGGGGAGGAATTTCTCTAAGATGTGCTTAACTAAATAAATTTAACAGTTGAGTAGAGAGTTAAATGTATTGAATGGTTAAATTAACTTGAGATACGATCTTTCACTAAGTTTGATTATGAGTTTATAATGTAAGTGTAAATTTTTTTTGGTAAACCACTTAACTTTGTGAGCCTTTGAACCATTTAAGATTAAGACATTTATGAGATGGAAAATTTTCTTTATATGTGATGTTCTTATTTATGGATTTATCTCTAAAGCTTTCTTTGAACCTTTTTAAGATTACAGTGATATATGCATGTACGAAAAAGATAAAGGTCATTTTTGAATTAATCCTTTTAGCTTAAATAGCTAACTCATCATAATATCTTTAATAAACCTATTTGAGTCTTATAAGTCATTTTCTTTCATTAACTCCCATCTTATAATCCCAAGTTTAAAATTCACTATCTTTACTAACCTTAAAGGTTAGTAGACAATTTGAATCAAATAAACATAAGAGTTTATGAAAGAAAAACCAAAAGCTAAGTGTGGGGGTATGTTTAAAGAATAAGTAGAATTTTACTAAATGTAAATTGGGGACAATGTTTGAACATTGCACTTGTATAATTATATTTAAATATGTCATATATATGAAAAAAAGAGAAAAAAATTTAATTGTATGACAAGATAACAATAGTCGACATTCTTGACGAGGTGAATAAGTGAAAGAAGAGGTTGATGAGTATTTGAAGGTATAATATGGATAATGGGCCTAGTTACTTTATCTATCTAATATAAGTTTTTAATGCTTGACTAATTTCATATGTACCTTCATTATATAGAAAATTCCTCACCTTTGACCTTAGCCCCATTTTAGATGAGAAATAAAGACCTTTTGATTTATGCATGCATATAATCTAGGTAGTGGATATTTGGTATATTAGTAAGCCTGTAGTGGTGCATTTTCATGAGAAGAATCTAAGTGAAACACTTGTAAAACACTTGAGTGACTATTGTGAAATCTGTAAGAAAAGTTCACCAAATTTTTTCACTTACTTCTGAATGAAATTGTTATGTTAATTTTTGTTCAAAATTTCTTTTAAACCTCAACTATAAGATTTTGCATTTATGTTTTATATTATGTATGCCTTATGATATCATGAGAATGAATTTTATGAGGCTTTTAATTATTTTTTATTCAAGTATGAACAAAAGTTAAGTGTGGGATAATTTAATCAAAATATAAAATTAACATCTTTTTACCTCTTAATATTTAATCATTTACATCTATTTATACATAAATGTACTCATTATGCTTATATTTTATTTATGATGAAAATAAATATGTTAAGAGAACAATGAAGATAATTGGGCAAATATGAATTGTTTTGGCATTGTTAGTCAAAGTAGGCATAATTTCTATTTCAAACGTTAATTAAGATGATTCAAGATGTTATGGAAACATTAGGAAGGGCTTTAAAATATTCATGTTTCAAGTTTTGAGAGATTTTAAATTTACACAATCTGGAACAAACTCATATTTTAAGGTATGTTCTATGTTAAGATGCTAGAGATGAAAATATGGCTTAATACATAAGCAGAAGAGATATTCCGTGGCTAAGAGGAAAGTTTATCAGAGATACATAGATGTGTCTTAGCTCAAGTACCTCTGGGAAATATTTACAAAAGTTACAGAAGATATGCAATCTTGGACACAGGTACATCAAAGTTTATATCCATCTTTAGAAAAGAAGCAAAAGAAATAAGGTGAGGGACGTGTGTTTCAAACCATGTTTGGTACCAAAACTTAAGTTAAAAGCCTTATTTAAAGAGTTAAAAATATTAATTTTCAAAGTTAGTTTTGATATTAATTCTTTTATGTTTACAGAATAGCCAACTATCTTTTCTTTTATTCTTTTCTTTTTTCTATGACCTACGTGGCTAATCTTCTTCACTTTGCCAAAGAAAATTGATACCTTAAGATGTCTTAAACCATGATATTTGATTTATTGTTATTGTTTACTTTATATATTGAGT
>JANQBM010000008.1:29209071-29223381 GCA_025594535.1 Erythroxylum domingense
GGAAGCAGGTGGACATTCTAAGAAAATATTAAGATATTTGGATAATTATGGATCATTTTAACAGTATTACTCGAAGTGTGGATAACTTTTTATTTTAAACTCCGATTAAGATGATTCAAGATGTCATAGAAATCTTGAAAGAGCTCTAGAACTTTTATGTTTTTGAGTTATGAGAGATTGTAAATAATTTGGAATATGCCCTTGTTCCATGACATGTTTTACATTACGATGTTGGAGATGAAGACATAACCTAATACATATGCTAAAGGGAGACCACAAGTAGGTTGAAAATTTTCTAAGAGATACACAACCTAATATATAATGTCTCAGCTTGTACCTCTAAAAAAAAAAAAAAGATACAAAAAGATACACGGCCTAGGACACAAACATGTCAAAGCTAGTGACCATCTTCGAAAAACAAGTAAAAAGATACACGACTAGAGACATAATTGTGTCTGAAACTATGTCTAGCTTTAAAGTTAAGTAGATCCCCCTATTTAAAGAGTTAAGAACCCAAACTTTTAGAGTTAGTTTTGATATTAATCCTTTTTAGGTTTTAGAGAATAACTAACTACATTTTATTTTCCTCTTTTCTCTTATCTATGCGCTATATGACTAATCTTCTACACTTGGTCAGAAGAAATTGATACATTAGGATGTATTAAATATGATGTTTAATTTCCTTTATGATCTAATTTATATATTGAATATTGAATATTCTTTTGAGTTTATCTTTTATGATTTTGTCACTTAGTTGGTAGGGTATGGCTTGTTTTGTATTACTTCATCAATCCTTTTTAAATCTTAAAGCTACTACTAGGCTAAATCTTTTGTGCTTAACTCAGGCTACTTCAGTAGTTAATGTTAACTAGATCATGTGCTTTCTAATTAGTACTACTAACGTGATCTAGGAAAATGGTTTTAACAGTGAATAGTCAAAACATAAATTGATTTTTTGTTTTTATCAATGATCAATATACAATTTCAAAGTGAATGTGAACTTAAACCAAGGTTCATTCTCTATTAATTTTTTTTCAAATCTTAATTTGTATTATTTCTTAGATATATATTTATATTAGTTAATCAAAATCAAACCCCTCCCTTTATTTGTTCTTGTTTATAAAGTACAAACCTAACCTAGGCACTTTTTGAGGAATCAACCTGCTCTGGTTACTACATATATTCTTAAGAGTAAGGTTTTATTTTCTAGGTGAAAAAGATAACACATCAAATTTTAACACCATTACCGAGGAGATATTTTATCTTCTTTTATGTTTTTGGTTTTATTTTCTTTTTCATTTTCTTATTCATTTTTTTATCTTTTCTTTCTTCAATGTTTATGCTTATTACTCAATCCTTAAATCAAGTTGATTTATATTTGAATCTAAAAATAGGAAGCAATTTGGCATGCTAAGAAAGGAAGCCAAATATAGATCTTAAGATGCCAATTTAACTTATAAATTCTTATTCGATAATGAGTTAGAGTCATAAGAGGAAGAGGCTATGATTAAATATAGAACTTTGAATGAGCTTGTTACATTTAATTTGAACTAATAACCCCTCCACTTGACATTTCTACCTTAGAGACCAATGCCACTTTCAAATTAAAATTTGGAATAACACATTTCCTACCTTCTTTTCATGGTCTTGTAGGTTAACATCCTCATAAGAACTTAATAGAATTCCACATGTTATGTTCAAGTACGAGACTTATAAGGGTGATGAAATTGATTACTTATCTTTCAAAGGTATAGCCACATAGAATAAGATGATGAAATCTTTTTAGAGTTATTTTCTAACTTTTAGTGAAACCACCAATTAGAAAGAAATTTATGGTGTAAGGCAATATAATAGAGAATCCTTGTATAATTATAGGGAACACTTTAAGAAGGTGTATGCTAGTTTCACTCATCATCAAATTAATTAATTACTTCTATAAAGGATTTCTAACTACTAGTAGGAGTATGATTAATGCTACTAGCGGAGAAGCATTAGTGGATGAACTCCAATGACCATTAGGAACTTTATTGTAAACGAAACAACCAAACTCACAACATTTTGGCACTAGGTTCGACCTTATACTAAAGTAAGTCAATAAGGTAAATGTTTCTTCCCTTGAATAGCATTGTTCAAATTTAAATTCCTATATTCATCAAATGGATATAAGTAATATGTAGAAAGTGAAGGATTGCATAATTTATTTAGTGAAAGGGCATTTGATAGATATATTCCCAACAATTTAAGAGGAGACTATTAAGCAAGCCATCACAACAGGTGAATTTTAAAAAAAACCTCAAAGAAATTATGATCTCCATTTAAGCATGTATAATTCAAGATAGATGGATCATCCCTATTTTAGCTATGAGATTCCATAAGTGAATTATTCCATGAAACTTCCAACAATACAAGCAACTATACCTTTTAAACAATAAACAATACATGCATTTAATTTTGGCAAGCCTCTAAAAGACATCGTTAAATCCTTTGCTACCAATATTCAAGGTTTAAAAATCAGAAAGAGAGAAGAATGTTATTATATAGTAAGATCTTCCAAACGATGATGAGGTACAATAATGTAAGTCCCCTCTGCTTCCTAATATAAAATAGTACCTCCTTTTTTGCTCAAGCTTTAGTAAAATTTAAAATATGAGTGACATTAAGATCTATATGGGATTTTTCACAAATACGAAGTAATTATTTCCTTTTTTGATGCTTTTAAACAATTAACTCTTTATGTTAAATTTTTGAAAGAGCTATGTAAAACAAAGAGAAAGGATAAATTAAAGGACGTGAGAAAGTAATGATAGAAAAGAATGTATCAACTATTATTAGAAACATCCTTCTTACAAAATACTTCCACTATTCCTTATACAATAGGTAACACCAAGATTGAAAGACTCATATTGGATTTAGGAGCATTGATTAATTTTATACCATATTCTATATATTCTTTTCTGAAGATTTGACCTTTAAACAAGAATAGGATTGTGATGCAACTAGCTAATAGATCTAAATGCCTACCTTTAGAGAGTAGTTGAAGATTTGTTAATAGAAGTAAATAACTTAGTGTTTTTGATTCATTTTTAATTATTTGATATTAAAATTGACGATTAAGCAACCCTTATTTTGTTAGGAAAATCATCGTTTAAAATATCCAAGAATAAGACAGATGCTTATAGTAGTATACTTACTATGGAATTTGATGGTCAAATTATGAAACTTGACATTTATGATACTATAAAATATGTTGATGATTATAATACTATTTATTCAATTGATATGATTGACTCTTTAGTACAGGAAATTTTTAAACTTGAAAAGAAAGATGAATTGGAAATTTTTGTGTTAAAAAATCTTGAGCAAGAGAAGGAGGACATTATCTTTAGTATTAATTTATAGAAAATTGTCATAATACTAAATGATCTTACAAAATTAAAATCATAAAGTAATGTTCCTTGCATTTTAGTATCAATTCGTAATGAGAGGCTTTTACCCTCTATTTATTAGGATCCAATTCTAGAATTGAAGCCTCTCCTGAGTCGTCACATCCCACATATAGAGGGAGCTAAACCTATCTATCCACTATTAAGAATACTAAACCTACCTATGATGGATGGAAATGGAACACATAAGGAGACGCATTTTCGTGGATGAAATTAAAACATTTCCATGAAAGCTTCCAATTAAAGATTGTGAAAATTTTATATCAATTAAATAAGGAGACATTGATTTGGGCTAACAACTTTAAACAATGGCATTACTTGGGAGAAAACTTAAGAAACTAGATTTTCTTTTTTAGTTCCTTTATAGCTTTTTCATTTTTTTTATTGATTCTTGTGTCTATTTTTGTGGGGTTTTTTTTTTACATTTTGTTGGTTTTTACATTGAGGAAAATGTAGGTTTAATTGTGGGGGAGGAATTTCTCTAAGATGTGCTTAACTAAATAAATTTAACAGATGAGTAGAAAGTCAAATGTATTGAATGGTTAAATTAACTTGAGATACGATCTTTAACTAAGATTGATAGTGAGTTTATAATGTCAGTGTAAAATTTTTTTGGTAAACTACTTAACTTTGTGAGCATTTGACCCATGTAAGATTGAGACATTTATGAGATGGAAAATTTTCTTTATATGTGATGTTCTTATTTATGGATTTATCTCTAAAGCTTGCTTTTAACCTTTTTAAGATTACAGTGATATATGCATGTATGAAAAAGATAAAGGTCATTTTTGAATTAACCCTTTTAGCTTAAATAGCTAACTCATCATAATATCTTTAATAAACCTATTTGAGTCTTATAAGTCATTTTCTTTCATTAACTCCCATCTTATAATCCCAAGTTTAAAATTCACTATCTTTACTAACCTTAAAGGTTAGTAGACAATTTGAATCAAATAAACATAAGAGTTTATGAAAGAAAAACCAAAAGCTAAGTGTGGGGGTATGTTTAAAGAATAAGTAGAATTTTACTAAATGTAAATTGGGGACAATGTTTGAACATTGCACTTGTATAATTATATTTAAATATGTCATATATATGAAAAAAAGAGAAAAAAATTTAATTGTATGACAAGATAACAGTAGTCGACATTCTTGACAAGGTGAATAAGTGAAAGAAGAGGTTGTTGAGTATTTAAAGGTATAATATGGATAATGGGCCTAGTTACTTTATCTATTTAATATAAGTTTTTAATGCTAGACTAATTTCATATGTACCTTCATTATATAGAAAATTCCTCGCCTTTGACCTTAGCCCCATTTTAGTTGAGAAATAAAGACTTTTTGATTTATGCATGCATATAATCTAGGTAGTGGATATTTGGTATATTAGTGGGCCTATAGTGGTGCATTTTCATAAGACGAATCTAAGTGAAACACTTGTAAAACACTTGAGTGACTAAAGTGAAATTTGCAAGAAAAGTTTACCAAATTTTTTAACTTACTTCTGAATGAAATTGTTATGTTAATTTTTGTTCAAAATTTCTTTTAAACCTTAACTATATGATTTTGGATTTATGTTTTATATTATGTATGCCTTATGATATCATGAGAATGAATTTTATGAGGCTTTTAATTATTTTTTATTCAAGTATGAACAAAAGTTAAGTGTGGGATAATTTAATCAAAATATAAAATTAACATCTTTTTACCTCTTAATATTTAATCCTTTACATCTATTTATACATAAATGTACTCATTATGCTTATATTTTATTTATGACAAAAATAAATATTTTAAGAGAGCAATGAAGATAATTGGGCAACTATGAATTGTTTTGGCATTGTTAGTCAAAGTAAGCATAATTTCCATTTCGAACGTTAATTAAAATGATTCAAGATGTTATGGAAACATTAGGAAGGGCTTTAAAATTTTCATGATTCTAAGTTTTAAGAGATTTTAAATTTACACAATCTAGAACACACTCATATTTTAAGGCATGTTCTATATTAAGATGCTAGAGATGAAAATATGGCTTAATACATAAACAGAAGAGATATTGCGTGGCTAAGAGGAAAGTTTATCAGAGGTACATAGATGTGTCTTAGCTCAAGTACGTCTGGGAAATATTTACAAAAGTTACAAAAGATATGCAATCTTGGACATAGGTATATCAAAGTTTATATCCATCTCTAGAAAAGAAGCAAAAGAAACAAGGTAAGGGACATATGTTTCAAACCATGTTTGGTACCAAAACTTAAGTTCAACGCCTTATTTAAAGAGTTAAAAATATTAATTTTCAAAGTTAGTTTTGATATTAATTCTTTTATATTTACAGAATAGCCAACTATCTTTTTTTATTCTTTTCTCTTTTCTGTGACCTACGTGGCTAATCTTCTTCACTTTGTCAAAGAAAATTGATACCTTAAGATGTCTTAAACCATGATATTTGATTTATTGTTATTGTTTACTTTATATATTGAGTATTTATTATTCTTCTATATTTATCTTTCATGATTATATCATTTAATTGTTATATCACTTAGTTTTTAGGATGCATACTAATTTATTATTTTGTGTTTTATATCTAAATGGTTTTTAAGTTATGCTTATTAAGAATTTGTTACTCTATAAGTAAATTTTGTAATTATGGTGAGTCATTGTAAATGTCCCATAAAAAGGTTGTTTATGTAAATTTAGAGAGTTGCTTGGAATGGATTATGTAAGAAATATCTTAATACTCATGAGAAATTGATTAAGTTGCCAATTTTGTTACGTATAAATATTATATTAATTATTGGATTTTGTTGAAATTTTATGGAATGTGCCTTGAAATTTTTTTGTAGCAAAAATTGGTTGTTTATTTGAAGACGTGTAGTGAATTAAAGTGCCCTCTATGAAAAGTTGATATTAAATGAATTGATAAAAAATTGAATAAAGACCTAAGTGATATGACTTAGGCAAATTTCATTAAATAAAGACCTAAGTGAGGTTGCTTAGGCAAAATACCTAAGTGAGGTGACTTAGGCAAAGTTTCTTAAACAAAGACCTAAGTAAGGTGGCTTAAAGACCTAAGTGAGGTGGTTTAGGCCAAAAGATCTAAGTGAGGTGACTTAGGCAAATTTTCCTTAAACAAAGACCTAAGTGACATGACTTTGGAAACTAAATAAGGATCCTTAGTTTAAAGAGTTAATGGATATGAATAAAAACTTGATGAAGGGCATGTTTAATGAAATCAGGCTATATAGGTGCTTCATGCTTGCTATGGTGTTCCTTATTTAAGGAAATGATATCTTGTTAAATGGTTAATGATTATGGTGATTGATGAACTTGTGTTTTAATTACTATGATGGTGCTTGATTTAAGAATATACGTTTTGTTTAAACTTGATGTGAAATGTGACACGACTTTAAACATTAATGTAGGTCATGCTTATGTCGGAGTGTTGTTAACACATCAGTAGTCTTAGTTTTGTGTGAATATAGGTAGTGAACTTTCTAATTTTTTATAAACCAAAATAGTTTTTTAAATAAAATAAATTTTCTTATGCATGACCAATCATAGGTAAAAATTTTCTTTCCCTCACTCAGTGTAACACTCGTGTTCTTATTAATTTTTTATCTCCTCTAAGAAAAAGGGATGAAGGTTATTAAGTCAACTAACTAGCAACAGTAGTAATGAGCATAAGTAAGGTTTAGACAAGATCGACCAAAGTTATCTAATTGATCGCATTTCTCTTATACATTTGTAACAATATATCTTTAGAAGTCAATGTAGATATTGAGAGCATTAATGTGGTAGTGAACTTATAAAGTGAAATTATTATTAAGTTTTTAATAAGTAAGATTTAAACTTATGTAATAATGATGATGGGACTATTATGATGAATGAATGAATGAATTATGCGTATTTTGACTTAAATATTTTTTAATTAAATGTTGACTAGATGGATATAATGTATGAACAGGCTAAGTCAAGTGTGGCTTTAGGGTTAGCTTTGCATCAGGTTTAGGGTTAATAGTACGTGGTCTACCCTAGGCCCTGTTAATGTAAGGGTGTTAAGTGAGCTCTTACAATTATCTTCCTCTGTCATTGGTAGAAAGAAATTGCTTACCAAATCAATTACTGACTCAATTAATCCCTCAAATGCTAAAATACAACTTAAGAACTCATTTTCTTGACCATGTAATATACTATAGGCTCATATCAGGCTCACCACATATGAATGTAATGGGAACCTCTTAGTAGCTTCCCATAACTCCTTTAGTGTTAAAGATCCTTCTTTAAACTTACATATAGTCTATTTACGGTTAAATCAACCAAATATGCTCATTAGATATATAAACTAGTTGTTATGACAACTAATAACAATGAAACTAGTTATTGAATGTCCGAAATTAGTTGACAAGTATATCAACTAATGTTTTGTGACATAAAATTTTCTAAAACTTAATTCATTTTATTAGATGACTGCCCAAAATGCAAAAAATGATTCAAAACACTTTATGAAATATTACGTTCCTAAACCATTAAAATGATGAAGATAAGGTTAAAAGAAAGATTATAATAATTTGTTACATATGGAATGAATTCATTCTTTCTTCTACTTGACTTAAATTGATTTAAGCTCTTTTAAATTATATTTCAATTTCACGTTACTCATTCTGTTCATCTATTTATTGCTCAAATGAATTGATTAATCTTTTGGTCACTTTGTCATTCCTTTTAACTTATTATTTCACATATTGCTTGATTTCATTATAATTAAGCTACAAATATCACCAAAAGTAAAATCATTAACAAAAATATATTTTGTTATCATCAAAACAACAGGTTAAAACCTCTCTTATTACAATAATATCTCCCTTTTGGTGATGATAAAATATTTGGTGACATTAAATAAATAAATAAAATTGAATAAACTAAATTTACGTTATAGCAATATGTAAGGCATTTTCCCTCTTAATTCATATATATTTAATATGAATGATAAATTTCAATATCAACATTGCCCATTCTCTATCTTGCCAAAATTATAGAGGGTATATGGTATATAAATCTGTAAATATTAAAAGGGAAAAATATGACTTCTCTCTCTCTCTCTCTCTCTCTCATTTTAAGAACTTTATTATATGGGAAAAGTATATGTTAAGTACTTGTCAAAGAAATAAGCAATTTCAAGAAGCTTATGTATCAATTTAAGTATCAATATATTTCTTTACTCCTAGGAATCTTCAAGAATGCTTCTTCCTCCAAATGTATTCTAAGTTAGTATACATAACTATTATCAATGTGAATGTAAATAGTCACCAATTTTTGATACCAATTTCCTTGATTTGTCTAATATCATGTTTCTTGTTAATTTTCTCTTTGAAATTAATTTTGAAGATAATATGGATATTCCACATGTGATTATTGATAAGTTTTATATAAAAAAATTTTAATACTGAAAGTATACAGATCGAATCTTTTAGATAAAAGATATCTTCCCATAAGGATTAGATTATTCACCTAACAATTTGAATGCTTTGTCTAAGGTAATGAAAAATGGAATAAGTGAAGCTAGCAATAAGAATGAAGTTAATCCATAATAGAACCTTAAAGGTTATTCTATCTTTGTTTTGTCTTACCTTTATCTTGTTAATTCAATTATGCTTAATCTTAGATATCTTAAGGTTTTGATTACCCCCTATTAGGATCTAATTAAGTAATCCCAATTGAAATAAATAACAATACAATTTCAACCTCTCAATTCACAAAACTACTCTTAACTACTTAACTGGATTTTAAGTAATCCTAAGGAAAATTAAATCACAATTAAGATCTCTCTTCAATTGTTTATTGATATGATATTTTTTGGTCTATTTAAGTTACCAACTCTCGTTTCACACCTTATCACATATAACTTTGATTCAATCTCTTGATTTATTTTCCAGTTTAATCATGACAAGTACCATAAAGCATTAATATATATATTGAATTCATCAAGAATCAAGTTAAACAAACCAAGTGAAGAATATACCCTAATATCGAATTATAAATCCATAATCATGTTAATATACCACTAATTAAAATTAGCATCAAAGAGAATGAAATATAAGATGATAAAAGAAAGAAAACAACTTTAAGTCTTGATTCGAAAATTTTGGAAAACTGGATTTGATCTTGATGTCTCCACTTTGATCCCCTTATTTCTGATGTGGAGCCCAGTTTTTGATGTTTTTCTTTGCATTAAATACTTTTTGATCCTTCTAGGCTTTCCCCACTTATTTTGGTTCCAAAGATAGCCCCTAATCATCAAAAATACAAAAAACTCGCGAGCTATAAAAGTAATGCACGATTATGCATCCTATCCAAGCTCTTGGTCATGATCGTGCATAGGATGCATGATCATGCAAGAGGCTTATCCCTATACAGCTAACATGCACGATTATGCAAAAATCATGCGTGATAGTGTATGCTCTTATTCTTCAAGTCCTTCATCTCTTCTTCAATTTTTCATGTTTTCACTTAGTAATAAACACATCAAACAACCCTTTACACATAATATTAAGATCAAATTCTTGCTCTAAAATAATCGAACAATTAAAACACATAAAATCATTAACAAAAAAACAATTCTAAGTCATATACATGTGATTATTATCTAAGAAATCACTTAAAAACACACTTAAACCTTTAGAAAACATATTATAATATACACATATCAACATCCCCACACTTAAATATTTGCCCGTCCTTAAGAAAAACTAAAAAAAATAAAAAGAAATTACACAAACATATAAACACAAAATCATAAAATAATGTAATAATGATACATTGACATCAATTCTCATGGAAATACTTTATCCTCAAACATTAACCATTTAAAAAGTGCTAATGCTCTAACTTATTTCATTCAAAATTAAGTGCTTTGATTTGAAGACACATATAAATCAAAATATTGACACCTTCTTCATGTGCCTATGGAACTTGTAAACATGCACTCGTTATTATTGATCAATTAAAAAGGTAAACTATCACTAAGTAACCCTTCATAAAAATTCTTGATATTTTATAAGATCATTAGGTTTAATTTTATTGCATGCTCTATCTTTTTATATTTTCTTTAATGATCATCTAGTCTTTTGATGCGAAAGCAAACACCTTGTCATGGATATACCTTAGTTACTCAACTAGGTTACGTTTTTTATTTACCTTGGTTAAAGTGTCATTATAGCCTTTTGATGTGAAGACAAATATTTTATTATGAATGCCCCTAGTTACTCAAGTATATCACAATGCTTAAATGGATACCAGCTTTATTCTTAACCCAATTTTCTTAAAATGGCTGGCAGACTAAGTATTTTGTTTAACACTTTTTTTTTATTTCTTAGCTTACCTCATTTCTTCTTAGTCAATTACTCTCATAAAGATTACTAACGATGCCTACCAATTTAAATAAATGTAATATAAATGTATCTAAATAAATTTCATAAAGTAAAAGAATAGTTTTCATCCTAATTAACATGCATATTCATCACAAAGACACTTAAAACATAAAATTCACAAGTTAATATGCCTTTATAATTTAAATGATCATGTTTGAAAGTAAGCCAATTATGTTCAATTTATGTCATTGACACATTCACACATCATACAACCACATGTCCACATAATTTCAACCTACATAAAACTAACATAACATAAATGCATAATTCACACACATAAATAATGTGCAATTGCATATATGTCCCCACACTTAAACAAATCATTATCCCTAATATGGAGATAGAAAAAATAAAAATAAAAAGAAATAAAAATAAATAAAAAATCATGTGCAAGAATACTTATGGAGATTCGGGTGGTGATGGTGTAGGATATTGAACTTGGATAGTAAAAAATTTTAATAATTTCTTCAACTAATATCGTTGACAGTGGGCAAACTCCTTCAGTTGTGCCGTCATGGTTTCCAAACGACCCTCTAGGTGTTTGTTATTCTCTTCCATTGTTTTAAGAACCTTCTCCCAACCTTCTTCCTCTTCCTTAGATTCATCACTTGATGAAACTTGTTGGTGTTATTGTGGAGGTGCAGAACTAGAACTCGCCTGTCTTATCTTATGTTTAACTTTTGATTTAGAGCCGAGTTCCATAGCATGACATTCCAAGATCTTAGCTCACCTCAAATGCATATGATTTAAATGATCAAGAAAAATAGGGGTTAGTCTACCAACATTAACACCATGCAATTGAGCTAGAGCAGTTACAAGAAAACCCATGCCTAGACAACTACTTTTCTTAATAAGTGAAGTAATTATTGTTTGAAACATATGGTGGGTGGATGTATAAAGTTGAACCTTATTATCCACGAACCAAAGTATAAATATATCTTTTTAGAGCATTTGTTACTTTACTCTTAGCAAAAATAGTATGACATATGAATTTATGCAGTAACAAGTTCTCAAGATTCGTAATAACATTATTAGGTGCATGTGTGGATCAAAAACATCCATCCTTGTTACAATTTTTTTGTTTTTCAAAAAAAATTATTTTAGCAAACCAAATATTTCTTCCATGATATCATTATCCAAATGATAAGGTTTTCCTAGCAATTGAAACCAAAAATGATCTAACTTACCTAACTCAGAGTATAAAGTAGTGTACAATTCAAGGGTCAATTCTTCAAATATAAGATAATCATAATGTATAAATTTATCCCATTGAATTCTAGCACTCAAACCCTCATATTTTTCTTTCAAATCTAAATCTTCTAAAATTAAAAAATCAAAATATCGAAGTGCAGAAATTATTTTATAATGAAGGTTTTGAAATTTCTTACCTTCTTTTGGAGAGAAGATAAGAAAGGGAGCTCCAAAATCCTTAGCCAAATCATGTGCACCATTACCCGAAACCTTCATTTTTCCTTTTGGTTTGAGCATTTTGCAATTTGTTTGATCCTTGGAGACATTATGGAGAGAAAAACTTCTAAAAGTAACTAAGAAACCATAACAAAAACACATTAGAGAGCCAAAAATGTAGGAGAGAGATTGTGGATAAAATCTTGCAGAACCCACTAAAAGATGTGTTTTAGGTTGGGAAATCACTAGATTTCTAGGGCAATAATGTTAATCTAGAAGAAAGATGAAAGAAAAGAGTGAAATCTAAATGAAAGTTAAGAGAGATTTGCGAGAAAACAAGATGTTATAGAGGTGGGCTGATACTTAGAGAGAGAAGATGAGAGATGGTAGAAAAGAAAAAGACTATTTATAGGGGTTAGGGTTTAGAGGAAGGGCCAAAAAAAGGGTTTGCACGATCGTGCAAGTGTGTGAAGGCATCTGTCATGATCGTGAAAGTGATGCATGATAATGACAGAACATGCATCATGTCATACACGATTGGTCATGACCTTGCTCCATCTAAAATTTGTACGTTATGCACCATATTCCTCTTGAATCTTATAACACCTTTCCAAATATTACATTCATCAACCAAAATCACTTCAAAAATAATAAAATAAAATCATATGCAAGAAATTCCCCTGTCCTTTGTTCTTCTTTCTCTTCTTGAATAGCAAATTCATTCATGTCATCAACCTTGGTATCCTCTTCACTTTGATGCATTAATAAGTTCTAATAATATGTTGTATCTGGCTTGCTATCAATATGCTCATAGTGTATTATAAGGTCAGTTTTACATGCAATATGTATTCTCCCATATATAATCTGGTGATTGATATTGATATTTGGAATTGTTACCCCCACAAATGTCACAACACAATAAGGATATCAGTTGTGCTTCAATGTTACTTGGAAGACTATCCACATTCCTTATTAATAATACATTAGAAAGCAGCCTAACTTGAACCTCTAAGTTATGAACAAAAGAGAGTGGTTCTTAATTATTTGATCAAACTTAGCTTCCATCCTCTTATGACTTTCATTTTGACTGTCAAGCTTGGAACTTAGCACATCCATTAACTTGTCTAACTTGGACTCCAAGGATAGTCTTACTAGAACCTTGGTGGAGCTTATGCTCTCATGTTGTTTCCTGCATTGTTAGTTTAAGAATAATTTGGGTAGTTATGCCATTAAAGATTATATGACTTAAAGTAACGCCCGTCTATATTGTAATGCCTTCACTAGGTTGCAAGAAAAGATCTACAAATTGCTCAGTTGCTCTTTGTGGTTTGTGTGTTAATATACCTAAAATCACACAAGAAAATCAGTAAAGTCCTTAAATAAAAAAATCAAATGCTAAATCAATCCCAAGCAACGGTGCCAAAAACTTGTTGATAAGTTTTATACAAAAAACTTTCACCCCTACAAGTATGCTGATCATATCTTATAGCATAATGCATATTGTTCCCACGAGGATTGGATTAGTCACCTAACAATTTGAATACACTTTTTCTAAGGTAAAAAAGTTTGAATAAACTAAAAATAAAATAAAATAAATTATTGAAACTAAACAGTTGAATAGGTGAAGCTAGTAATAAGAATGAAGTTAATCAATAATGGAAACTTAAGGATTATTCTATATTTGTTTTGTTGTCCCTTTGTCATGTTAATTCAATTATGCTTGATCCTAGATATCCTAAATTTTTTGTTACCCCCTCTTAAGATCTAGTCAAGTAGTCCAAATTGAAATATATAATAATATAATTGCAACCTCTCGATTCATAAAACTACTCCTAACTAATCAATTGGATTTAAAGCAATCATAAGGATAATTAAATCACAATTAAGATGTGTCTTCAATTGTTTATTAATATGAAATTTGTAGGCCTGTTAAGTTATTAACTTTCATTGTGCACCTTAACATATATAACTTTGATTCAATCTCTTAATTTATTATTAAGCATAAGCATGAAAAATATCACAAAGCATATATA
>JANQBM010000008.1:29223481-29235474 GCA_025594535.1 Erythroxylum domingense
CAACTTTAAGTCTTGATTCGAAAATTTTGGAAAACTGGATTTGATCTTGATGTCTCCACTTTGATCCCCTTATTTCTAATATGGAGCCCAGTTTTTGGTGTTTTTCTTTGCATTAAATACTTTTTGATCCTTCTAGGCTTTCCCCACTTATTTTGGTTCCATCAAAAGTACAAAAACTCGCAAGCTATAAAAGTAATGCACGATTATGTATCCTACCCAAGCTCTTGGTCAGATCATGCATGGGATGCATGATCATGCAAGAGTCTTATCCCTATATAGCTAACATGCACGATTATGCAAAAATCAGGCGTGATAGTGTATGCTCTTATTCTTCAAGTACTTCTTTATCTCTTCTTCAATTTTTCATGTTTTCACTTAGTAATAAACATATCAAACAACCCTTTAAACATAATATTAAGATCAAATTCTTACTCTAAAATAATCAAACAATTAAAACACATAAAATCATTAACAAAAAAACAATTCTAAGTCCTATACATGTGATTATCATCTAAGAAAACACTTAAACCTCTAGAAAACATATTATAATATACACATATCAACATCCCCACACTTAAATATTTGCTTGTCCTTAAGAAAAACTAAAACAACAAAACAAAAGAAATTACACAAACATATAAACACAAAATCATAAAATAATTCAATAATGATACATTGACATAAATTCTCATGGAAATACCTTAACCTCAAACATCAACCATTTAAAAAGTGCTAACGCACTAACTTATTTCATTCAAAATTAAGTGCTTTGATTTGAAGACACATATCAATCAAAATATTGACACCCTATTCATGTGCCTATGGCACTTGTAAACATGCACTCGTTATTATTGATCAATTAAAAAGGTAAACTATCAACAAGTAACCCTTCATAAAAATTCTTGATATTTTTATAAGATCATTAGGTTTAATTTTATTGCATGCTCTATCTTTTTATATTTTCTTTAATGATCATCTAGTCTTTTGATGCGAAGGCAAACACCTTGTCATGGATATACCTTAGTTACTCAACTAGGTTACATTTTTTATTTAGCTTGGTTAGAGTGTCATTATAGCCTTTTAATGTGAAGACAAATATTTTATTATGAATGCCCCTAGTTACTCCGGTATATCACAACCCTTAAATGGATACCAGCTTTATTCTTAACCCAATTTTCTTAAAATGGCTAGCAGACTAAGTATTTTGTTTAACACTTTTTTTTTAATTTCTTAGCTTACCTCATTTCTTCTTAGTCAATTACTCTCATAAAGATTACTAACGATGCCTACCAATTTAAATAAATGTAATATAAATGTATCTAAATAAATTTCATAAAGTAAAAGAATAGTTTTCATCCTAATTAACATGCATATTCATCACAAAGACACTTAAAACATAAAATTCACAAGTTAATATGCCTTTATAATTTAAATGATCATGTTTGAAAGTAAGCCAATTATGTTCAATTTATGTCATTGACACATTCACACATCATACAACCACATGTCCACATAATTTCAACCTACACAAAACTAACATAATGTAAATGCATAATTCACACACACAAATAATGTGCAATTGCATATATGTCCCCACACTTAAACAAAACATTGTCCTTAATGTGGAGATAGAAATAATAAAAATAAATAAAAAATAATGAGCAAGAGTACTTATGGAGATTCGGGTGGTGATGGTGTAGGATATTGAACTTGGATAGCAAAAAATTTTAACAATTTCTTCATCTAATATTGCTGACAGTGGGCAAACTCCTTCAGTTATGCCTTCATGGTTTCCAAACGACCCTCTAGGTGTTTGTTATTCTCTTCCATTTTTTCAAGAACCTTCTCCCAATCGTCTTCCTCCTCCTTAGATTCATCACTTGATGAAACTTGTTGGTGTTATTGTGGAGGTGCAGAATTAGAACTCGCCTGTCTTATCTTATGTTTAACTTTTGATTTAGAGCCGATATCTTGGAGTTCCATAGCATGACATTCCAAGATCTTAGCTCACCTCAAATGCATGTGATTTAAATGCTCAAGAAAAATAGGGGTTAGTCTACCAACATTAACACCATGCACTTGAGCTAGAGCAGTTACAAGAAAACCCATGTCTAGCCTAGACAACTACTTTTCTTAATAAGTGAAGTAATTATTATTTGAAACATATGGTGGGTGGATGTATAAAGTTAAACCTTATTATCTATGAACCAAAGTATAAATAGATATTTTTAGAGCATTTGTTACTTTACTCTTAGAAAAAACAGTATGACATATGAATTTATACAGTAACAAGTTCTCAAGATTCGAAATAACATTATTAGGTCCAGGTGTGGATCAAAAGCATCCATCCTTGTTACAATTTTTGTGTTTTTTTAAAAAATTGTTTTGGCAAACCAAATATTTCTTCCATGATATCATTATCCAAATTATAAGGTTTTCCTAGCAATTGAAACCAAAAATGATCTAACTTACCTAACTCATAGTATAAAGTAGTGTACAATTCAAGGTGGTCAATTCTTCAAACATAAGATAATCATAATGGATAAATTTATCCCATTGAATTCTAGCACTCAAACCCTCATATTTTTCTTTCAAATCTAAATCTTCTAAAATTAAAATATCAAAATATCAAAGTGCAGCAATTATTTTATAACGAAGGTTTTGAAATTTCTTACCTTCTTTTGGAGAGAAGATAAGAAAAGGAGCTTCAAAATCCTTGGCCAAATCACGTGCACCATTACTCGACACCTTCATTTTTCCTTTGGGTTTGAGCATTTTGCAATTTGTTTGATCCTTGGAGACATTATGGAGAGAAAAACTTCTAAAAGTAACTAAGAAACCATAACAAAAACACATTAGAGAGCCAAAAATGTAGGAGAGAGAGTGTGGATAAAATCTTGTAGAACCCACTAAAAGATGGGTTTTAGGGTGGGAAATCACTAGATTTCTAAGGCAATAATGTTAATCTAGAAGAAAGATGAAAGAAAAGAGTGAAATCTAAATGAAAGTTAAGAGAGATTTGAGAGAAAACAAGATGTTATAGAGGTGGGCTGATACTTAGAGAGAGAAGATGAGAGATGGTAGAAAAGAAAAAGAATATTTATAGGGGTTAGGGTTTAGGGGAAGGGCCGAAAAAAGGGTTTGCATGATTGTGCAAGTGTGTGAAGGCATCTATCATGATCGTGTAAGTGATGCACGATAATGACAGAACATGCATCATGTCATGCACGATTGGACATGACCTTGCTCCATCTAAAATTTGTACATGACGCACCATACTCCTCTTGAATCCTGTAACACCTTTCCAAATATGACATTCATCAACCAAAATCACTTCAAAAATAATAAAATAAAATCATATGCAAGAAATTCCCCTTTCCTTTGTTCTTCTTTCTCTTCTTGAACAACAAATTCATTCATGTCATCAACCTTGGTATCTTCTTCACTTTGAGGCATTAATAAGTTCTAATAATATGTTGTATCTGGCTTGGTATCAATATGCTCATAGTGTATTATGAGGTCAGTTTTACACGCAATATGTATTCTCCCATATATAATCTGGTGTTTGATATTGATATTTGGAATTGTTACCCCCACAAATGTCACAACACAAGAAGGATATCGGTTGTGCTTCAATGTTACTTGTAAGACTATCCACATTCCTTATTAATAATACATTAGAAAGTAGCCTAACTTGAACCTCTAAATTATGAACAAAAGAGAGTGTTTCTTAAGTATTTGATCAAACTTAGCTTCCATCCTCTTATGACTTTCATTTTGACTGTCAAGCTTGGAGCTTAGCACATCCATTAACTTGCCTAACTTGGGCTCCAAGGATCTAAGCCTGTCTTACTAGAACCTTGGTGGACCTTATGCTCTCATGTTGTTTCCTGCATTGTTAGTCCGAAAATAATTTGGGTAGTTATGCCACTAAAGATTATACGACTTAAAGTAATGCCCATCCATATTTTAATGCCTTCACTAGGTTGGAAGAAAAGATTTACAAATTGTTCAGTTGCACTTTGTGGTTTGTATGTTAATATACCTAAAATCACATAAGAAAATTAGTAAAGTCCTTCAATTAAAAAAAATCAAATTGTATGACATGCTAAATCAATCCCAGGCAACAGTGCCAAAAACTTGTTGATAAGTTTATACAAAAAACTGTCACCTTTACAAGTCTAGAGATCATATCTTATAGCATAAAGCATATCGTTCCTACGAGGATTGGATTAGTCACCTAACAATTTGAATACACTTTTTCTAAGTTAAAAAAGATTGAATAAACTAAAAATAAAATAAAATAAAGTATTAAAACTAAACAATTGAATAGGTGAAGCTAGTAATAAGAATGAAGTTAATCAATAATGGAAACTTAAGGATTATTCTATACTTTTTTTGTTGTCCCTTTGTCATGTTAATTCAATTATGCTTGATCCTAGATATCCTAAATTTTTTGTTACCCCCTCTCAAGATCTAGTCAAGTAGTCCAAATTGAAAAAGATAATAATATAATTGCAACCTTTCGATTCACAAAACTACTCCTAACTAATCAATTGGATTTAAAGCAATCATAAGGATAATTAAATCACAATTAAGATGTTTCTTCAATTGTTTATTAATATGAAATTTGTAAGCCTATTAAGTTATTAACTTTCATTGTGCACCTTAACATATATAAATTTAATTCAATCTCTTAATTTATTATTAAGTATAAGCATGAAAAATATCACAAAGCATATATATATATTAAATTCATCACAAATAAAACTAATCAAACCAAGTCAAGAATAAACCCTAATATAGCTTTAGAAATCCATAATCATATCCAAAATACCACTAATCAAAGTTAACATCCAAGATAATGAAATATAATAAAAGAAAAGAAAGAAAAATAGCTTTAAGTCTTAATATGGAAATTCTGGAAAACTAGAGTTGATCTTGATGTCTCCACTTTGATCCCCTTGTTTCTAATATGCAACCTACTTTTTGTTATTTTCTTTGCCTTAAATACTTCTTAACCCTTTAAGGGTTCTTTCTATGTTTTCTCCAATTATTTTAGTTCCAAAAATAGCCCCCAATCATCAAAAGTACAAAAAAACTTATGAGTTTTATACACGATCGTGCATCCTATCTAGGCTTTTTATCACAATTGTCCATTGGATGCACGATTGTGAAAGAGGCTTATCCCCATGTAGTTAATATGTCGATCTTGCAAAAATCATGTATGATCTTGTATGCTCTTATTCTTTAAGTCCTTCATCTTTTCTTTAATTTTTCCTATTTCCAGTCACTAACAAACACATCAAATAACCCTTGAAGCATAATATTAAGATCGAATCCTTACTCTAAAACAATCAAACTATTAAAAAAATTTAAAAAAACACTATCAAGAATAGAATTCTAAGTCCTAAACATTTGATTATCATCTAAGAAAACACTTAAAAACACATTTAAACCTCTAAAAAAACATTATATAATATATCCCTATCAATGATACTAAATAGAAGTGATACTAAATGTTGATATTAATTTTATACCACTTTATATGACACTAGAAAAAAAAGTAATAAGGTCCAAGTAACTACAAGAACTTGGGTCCTTGAAGATTAGCTACAAAACCTTTTTCCACCTATACTTTCTCGTGTCTACTTAACAAAAAGCATTTCAAAAATTAATATCTATTTATATATTCAAAATGACCTCATATAAAAAGATTTAAAGCTTTTTACCCTATATTATCGTTGAGGTCTATATAAATGTGCTTCTTACGTACTTCTTTTTATGTACTTATATGAAAAATGTGCTTATATTTGTGTTTAACGCTATGCCTTCTAAGTCTATAATGTGAACCATATATAAATTTATGAAATTTCTTTTTTACTTAGCACTTAAAGGATGATGGATGAGCATTGAAGTTTTCATGTTTATAATTTTATACAATATGCTCATTTAATGTTATAGGTGTAGGCTTATCATAATGCATACGCTTGCACTTCACAAAAATAGTCTTAGCATTGGTTTATGCACTTTCATAAGTGTAACCAATGTCATACCTACCAATTGTACCTTTTTAGGCTTTAATAAGACATTTTAATTTTTCATTTTTTAAATTAAACTTAGACAATGAATCTTTAATGAAATTGATTTCTTTCTTCAATATCTTATTCTCATGCATAAATTAGGTTCAATGTTATTAGCAAAAGCCACATTTTTAGATTCTAACATGTCATGAATGTCATATTTCATTTTCAGTCTCATCAAAATGGATTAGTTAATTTATGGTTGAATTATATGATTAGTAATTACACAAATTGATTTGTGTGAGTTTACGTCTATGACTAGATTATTTAATCAATAATCATACAAAATAAATTATAGTTAAGAGTTTATGATTGAATCACATTATTATACAAAATAGGTTACAATTATGAGTTTATGTTAAACATATAATTACACAAAATGAGTTATATTTGTAATTTTATGGTTGAATTATGTGATTATAAAAATTGAATTATAGATGTAAGTTTATATTTGAATTATGTAATAACATAAAATGAGTTGTAGTTGTGACTTGTGAGTTTATGATTGAATTATATAATTGTATAAAATAGGTTATAGTTATGAGTTTATTTTTTAATTATATAATTACAAAAAATTGTTTATAGTTGTGGTCTTATATTTAAATTATATAATCACACAAAATAAGTAATAGTTAAGAAAGTGCAGCAATTAATGTATATATTTGATGTTTGGGTATAGAAAGAAACATGAGTTATTAGAATACTATTATTAATCTATTTTTCATGTTTTTACACAAATTTATTTTGATATGAAGTTCTTAAGTTAATTTTGATATATTACTTTATTTATTTTTATAAATAAATGGAATGGAGTTCAAGTACTCCTGATAATTAAGCCACTTCAGGAAGATTCAATGATCCAGCTTGGGTTTATGCTAGATTAGTTACTAGAATGAAGAATTATACCCTTTGTTTGTATTCTAATAACTATTTGAAAGGTGGAAGAATCACTAGATTGAAGAAGCATTTAGTCGGGGTCAAAAGTGATGTAGAGTCTTGTAAAAAAGTGAGTTATGATGGGAAATGACAAATAAAGACTTTGCTTAAAGAGTATCAATATGAGAAAGATATAAGGCAAAGATGGAATTACGAAAATAGAAATGGAAGTCCTTTCTTTGGTTTTCAGGATGATAGTGGGGATGTTGAAGGTGGAGTATTCCAACTGAACAAGAAGGGAATGTTGCACCTGATGTTAGGAAAAGAAGAAAATATGTGTCTGGTTTTTTTGCACCACAAACAATTCCTCAAGCTTATCCTTCAATCCGTAATAATTTACAATTTAAAACAATGGCTCATAATTTAGATATGACAATAGCTGGATGGTGGTATGATTCAAGTATAGCATTCAATACTATCTAATCTAATTAATATCAACCTATGGTAGATGTTATTGCCTCTTATGGTTTAGGATACAAAGTTTCTTCAATAGATGACTACAGACGTAAACTTCTGAGTATATATGTTTATGAAATAAAAAGTTATTTGGAAGAAAGAATAATGACTTGGGCTGCTTTTTGGTGTTTAATCATGTGTGAATATAGAGGTAAACTTCTGAGTAGCTATGTTTATGAAATAAAAAGTTGTTTGGAAGAAAGAATAATGACTTGGGATGCTTTTTGGTTTATTCTAGAAAGTGGACAATGTTTTTGAAGTTTATTGATGTACCTGGCCTTATTAGGGAATGTTCTTACTCTATTTCAGATATTTGATGAAGTTGTGAATGAATTTAGGCCAAAAAATGTTGTTCATTTCATTACTAATTATAATTATACTTATAAAGCAGTTGGAAGAAGATTATAAAGAAAGTATAATTCATTTTATTGGATTGTTTTTGTTGCTGCACATTACATTGACCTAATGTTGGAAAACATAGGAGAAATACATATTTTCCTACTATTGATGAGACTTTAAAGAAAGTAAAAAAGGTGACCAAATTCATCTAAAATCATGCATGGGTCCTGAATTTAATGAGAAAGGATTTCAAAAGTGGTCGGAATTTGTGTTGTCCTACTATTACAAGATTTGCTACTAATTTCTTATCACTTTAGTATTTTATTCTGCTGAATAAGAAATTGAGGCAAATGTTTACAAGTAATAAGTGGGTTGCATCTCAACATATTAGGTTTAACACTGGATTGAAGGTTTTTAGAATTATACTTGAAGACAACAAATTTTAGTCCCGATGTCAAATTTTCATTTGAGTTGTGAGTCTTTAGTAAGGGTACTTTGTCTAGATGATAGTGATGAGAAAGCAACAATAGGTTATTTTATGATGCTAATATGAAAATTAGGCCTTTTGTACATACCTTATGTTATAGTTATCAATGAGAGATGGAAGAGGCAACTTTACTCTCCGTTGTTTGCAAATAGGGCATTTTTGAATCCTAGTATCTATTTCAAACCAAATTTTATAAAGAAAGCTAAAGTTAATAGGGGAATATTTTTAACTATTATAACTATTATTGCTCAAAAGATGATGCATGATCTATTAAGCTCTCAGGTGGAGATTTATATGGATGTTTTTAGTGATTTAGGGATGCCTCTTTCTATTTGTCAAAGAGACAAACTTAACTTAGGTATATATTTTTTCACTTTTATTATTTGTTGAAAATTAATCATTACTTTATTTCGTTTCTAATGTTACTTTTGTTGTCTTATAGTTGTTTGGTCGAACCAATTCTGAAGTGGTTTCTAAAATTACAAAAGTTTGCAATTTGAATTCTAAATCCATGTATGAGTACAAAATGGTATGAAAGGAATTAAAGCATATTTGAATTTATTCATTCCAAGAAAAGGAATAGTTTGGAACATAAAAGATTGAACACCTTGATCTTTTTTCGATATAATTTAAAGCTTTAAGAAAGTTATGTTATTATCATTATTAAGTTGGATATAACTTCTTGTAATTTCTTAATAATTTAATGTTATTTGTTTACTAGGACTCTTAATAGAACAAGTAGTTATATGGATCCAATTTTCCTTGATCATATCAATCTTTTGGTGGATTAGGTTTCTGAGAAATCGGGTTTGATTTATGAGAGTAACTTGGAAGATAATCTTGGGCGGAAAATTATTGATATGTCATTTGGTACAATGAATTTGAATGATGGTGATGATGAGAATCCTCTCAATAATGAGGATTTTGTACAAATGAGAATTAAGGTCAATGCAATTTGAGCAGATATTCAATTAAATAAAGCTCCAAGTTTTCATTTCCCCCCTTCTTTTAATTTCACTTTTATTTTATGTATATGTTAAATTTTATATATGCAATATAAATATAATTGTAAATGTTTTGTTTTAGATTTCACTTTTAGTTGATTGTTTTCTCGACATAAACTCTTGTTGTAAATTGTAATACATAGATAGCCATGGATTTTATTATTTTATTTCTCTGATGTTTTAATGTAATTATTATTTATTACATAATGAAATTGTAACATTTTAAGTGCTTTGTTTTGTCTTTAATTTTATATTTGTATGATGACTAAATGATTTTTTCATATTAATTATGGTTATTATTTATATATGAAGTATGTGAAAATTAATATTAATAGAAATAAATAGATTATTATTATTTTAAAATTATATTATTATTATACAGCACAATATGTTGAGGGATTATTTTGCAATTTAAAAAAAATCAGGTACTATTTTATAAATTTATAAATTACCAAAACGATAATGAATATTGACTGATACTAATACAAAACTAAATCTGATACATAAATAAGTTTATGGTATTCATAACATTGACAAGGAATGAATTTAGGCAAGCCGGACCCAAGTTAGAGAAGTTTTTAAAGTGATTTTAAAAGAACAAGGGTTGAATATGGCACTATATTCCCCAACATAACACTCATGTAGTACCATGTTTAACCATCTATAGGATATTGGGGCATTTAACTTCTTTGACAACTTGACATATGAAGGAACGTGGCCCGAAAATAACACCATGTTCCTCCCATGTTCAACCCTGGTGTGTTCTACTTCTCAAGAAATTTGTCATATAAGAAACACAACTTAAAGATGGACCTATGCTTTAAAACATAGCCCAAACATGATCTTATGCTTATGGATTTCAAATTCATATTCATTAGGACAACCTTTAGAATACACAACACAGGATGTACCAACACAATATAGGGGCAATGCAGTACCATATTTCTGACTAACATTAGTAATGATGTTTATGTAAATTATGATATTTGGTAATTATGAAGAATAAGGGGCCAGCATGGGTTTGTGTTGGTTCCTTATTCTTTGTAGTTCCCAAAGATCCTAATTTATGAAAACATCACCACTATCATTAGTCAAAAATATGGTATCGTATCCCCCCCATATTGGTTAGTACATCCTTCACTGTGTTCCCTTGTTGGCTCCATGATTGTCAAAATTTTAGGGTTTTCTTGAGATAAAAGTGAGAGAGACATAGGAAATCAAAGAGGAGAGTCATTTAGGAAGACTAATATCAATCAAAAAGGAAGAACAAAAAGGTGCAACTTTGGATCCAAGGACAATCGAGGGATGAAAGGATAACTAAAGGAGAGTTAAGAAGACATCAAGAAGGAAGCAATCTTAGAGAAAAGCAAGAAGTCCAATAAGATTCATCAAGAACATCACGATTTTAAGTATACAAAAGAACGATTTTTTATTTCTTATGTTCTTTCTTAGGTTTTGTTTGTTTGAATAATGAACTAATTGGGATATAAATCTTGATGAGATGAATCCTAGAACATGTTAGTTTAGATTGATTCTTTGATTTAACGAAAGATTCTAGTTACTTTGAGAATTAATCATATTTACTTATTATGTTGAATTACAGTATCAAAGGTAGAAGATTCAACATTAGACTTCATATGTAAGGATTGAAAATCATATTTATGATTAGATCAAAACATGAATAATAAGAGTTGTATGAAATTTTGGAAATAAAACCATTTAAATTTTCTGGATTATAGTCAAATTTATCAAATTCATATAATGAATTAGTGCATTCTTAAGAATTTTGATTACAAAGAGATTTCTTTTGATCAACTTAAGTATAAAGGCCATATATCTTGAGAAAGAATATAATTGTAAGTTCAGAATTCCTAATAGTTCAAGAAACTAATATTAATTATTAAATCAAGATAAATTCAAGAATAGGAAGGTTTAGGGAATTCTTTGTTTGGATCTAAATTATTTACTAGTTGTTTTATTATTATTATTATTATTATTATTATTATTATTATTATTATTTCTTTTATTCCTATTTTAATTTTAATTTTGTTAATCTTTTTTTAATCGATCACTTGTTTTACTAGATTGGATAATAAAAAGATTATTAGTATTAATAGTTGTAGTCCTTGTGGAGTTGGCACTCGAATTCACTAAATATAAGAATAATAAGCATAATTGTCTTAATGATTTTTTAATACTATTTTATATTTCAAAAATTATATAATCAATATCAAAGACAAAGTAATAATGTTGTGTGACAATTATTATAAACTTAAAAGGAGCATGTGATAGTACTTAAAAGGGCCTAAGTAAATATGTACCCTAATCTTATTTATATATCAACTCAGAAAATTATATGATTTAAAGTTCAATGTTATTATTTATTAAGACTTACCTGTTAAATTATGATATATTCTTTTACAATTTAAAAATGAATTTATTAAAATGGCATACTGATTTTATAGAAGTACTATTGAAATCTAGAACAAACAGTTTTTTAAGACTTACCCATTAATCAATGGCTGAAAATGTGGCAATAGTTTAAAGAGCAGAAATGCCATTCCAAGCATTTCGTGCCAAGACATACGCTACCCATTTCAATGAATCTGATTGACATAGATTGATACAACACCTTCATTTTCCTTGTACTAATCCGTATTATTTTTCATACAACGCAAGCAGCAAGCA
>JANQBM010000008.1:29245942-29256537 GCA_025594535.1 Erythroxylum domingense
ACTTGGCTTAGGATTTAAGGCCTTATAATGGTATGCATTGGAAAACATTTTCATGTTTACTTAGAGTGAACTTGGATTGATGCTTGGGTTGACGAGAAATGGCCTAATGTGCTTGGATAAAGATGTGCATAAATATGCTTTGAAATGAGTAAGTATTGAATTAAAGGCATTAAATGCCTTAGGAAATGCAAAAGAAAAGTTAATGTGAATAGTAAGGAAGTAACCATGTAAGGCATTTAGTGGTCGAATTCTATAGCTTAAAGGGAGTGGTATTATGTTTTATACACTTATGTGATAGTGTATAATTATGAAATTTATGTTTAAGTAGTAATTTCATTGTATGGCTTTTTATGCATAAAGGCTCGGGAGCTGTGAATCAAAGAGCTTGTACTGAGGACTGTTGAAATTAAGAGAGTGTATACTTTCTTTTGAAGTGAGTTAGGAAAACCATATTTCTCAAATAGAATTGGAACATCCTAAGACGTGCTAAATGAATTGTATGTGAATTTTAATATAGGGTAGAATTGAACTTCAAATGGATGCTAATATGCCTACATATTTAAGAAACAATATTATTTTGAATAACTTTTTGCACTTAGAGTTTAAAAAAAGACATTTATTACATGAAATGATGTTTTAAAGTTTACATATGCATGATCGAGCCATATTTGCCGTATATGTGTGTCTTTTTTGGCTTAGATCCATCACAAGGTTTCATTTCATTGATTGGACCAATGCCTTACTTGATTTTATACGTAAAATTTGAATATGATTTGTTTTGTGATTGGTAAGGTAACGATTGGCCAATCGTGTGATGGGCACAAATAATTTAGCGACCCCCATACCCTTGACACTAGTACATAAAAGTCGAGTCCCTGTATCAACACTTTTCTACAGGACTCGCGGGTGATTCCACTCCTAGGGTCTGGACACCAATGAGGTCATCACATAGGGTCATAAAGCTCTTGTCGACTATAGTCTGGACTCACGATGGATGAAAGTCGAGCCAACACTGAGGATCGGTGGGTATGCACGCTAGTTTGGCCTACTAGTGATGTCACACATGATTATTTTGGCTTACCTTGATATTTGTTTTTCTGATGAGATTTGATTCACACATATGATGTTTTTATGCTTTTGTGTATTGAAATTGGAACCTATGTTCACCGAATGAGTGAATTAATAGACTAGGCCTATATGGTTCCTAACAAATATACGTTAAGTCATAGGCTAGGCCTATGTGGTTCTATGTGTTGTATGTTCACCTTATGGGATATCTATACCGTCTTGGTGTGTATCGAGTTCTATTCGCAATATATGTTTTTCCTACTCACTGAGTACTTGGTGTACTCACCCCCTCCGCTTTCTAACCATGCAGGTTAATTTAGTGAGCTTGAAGCTCTGTGAGGATTATATTGTCTTTTGAAGTTTTCGGGACATTACTGCACGTGGATAACCTCTATTTTGTAGTTTTGTTGCATAGTAGCTCATGAACTGTTTTCTTTGGGTTGGTTATGTGAATATGTTTTATAATATTATAAATTTGACTCTAGACTGTTTTAACATTGTATAAGACCTTATGTATGATCTTGATACTGTTATTGGTGGTTTGCTTTGAGTGGACTTTAAAGTCCTGAAGTTCTGGTAAAATTTTTGGTGTGAATATAGAAGTGTTTAAAATTGTTTGCAGGTTTTGAGATTTTTAAAAATACAGCCGTTGTGTTGCCCAAATTTTAAAATAATAATAATAAATTTATTCCAAAAGAGGAGAAGATATTCAGTTAGACTTGCATAGTTGGATTAAGGACACCATTAGTGTACTTACCCCGATTATGCGGTGGTTGTCATGGGTCTGATGTGATACTAGGTCATGACACTATCGGGTCTCACACAAGATCTCTCTCCGCCCAATAACTGATATGATTAATCACGTGGTCTATTGTATTGCTTAGCTCTTATTAATCCAACCTCAATTAATCACAACACCCAATCTCAATAACACATGAATAGCAATATTAGCTAGCAATATTAGCGTTGAATCAAGTTCAAATCCTGAAGGAAAAGTTAGAACATCATCAACAATCCAAGATTTATCATCATACAATCTATCATTATCTCAAACATGAAATGAATGAAATAAAGATAGAAAGGAGAAAGAACTTAGATTGGATAACTCGGGAAGGCAGCAGCATCAGAAGACCCGCTTCCTCTCTCCTCTTCTTCCTCTTCTCTTTTTTCTTCTTCTCTCCCTTGAAGCTTTCCCCAAAATGGCAAAAGTGAAGGCTTCTCTTCTGTCTTCTTTTTTTTTCTTTATAGTCTTTACTAATTAGGGTAAATATAGGGCTTTTTTCACATTTAAATTGTTCAAAATATCCCTAAAAATTAAAGTTTAAAAAGTCGAATCGCACAATCTATCACGTAGGGCACAATCGTGACCTACTGGCCATGATCATGGCCCATGTTTAGCCTTTTTTTACGAATGTGGCATACTGGCTATGATCATGGCCAGTCCTCTATGCTTCTATCACGATCGTGGTACATTGGCCAGGATCGCGACCCTCTATTTAGTTCGGATCTCCTCTGAAACTCCTCCGTTCTTTAATATTAACCCTAAAACACTAACAAACTCATCAAGGCACCTAAAATACACAACATTGAAGCTCAAAAGCATTCTCTAACCTTTAAAACACTTAAAACACAAATATTTAACTAACACAATTCTAATTTAAACACACACTAATCGATTAAATTTAATCATTAAACACATCCTAAACTACCCACAAAATATAATGCAATCTACGACTATCATTTACCTTGATTTCAACAAGATAATTCCAATGCCAATGAATAGAACTTAAATAAGATTATGAAAGAATCATAAGTATAAAACGGAAGTTTGAATAGGTAGTTAAAAACCACGCCACTTTTATTCATAACTTGGAGGTTCAAATGGGCTAACTTTCACGCATTGTCTACAAAAAGTTTAGGGAGTCTCCCGAGTAATACTTAAGCAAACCCAAGGGAGCAACTCAAGGCAATCACACTTAGATATGGGAAAAAGCTTGAGCAACCAACAGAGAAACAAGTTGTAACCCATCTAGTAGAGGATCAAGAAATGAAGAAACAAGTGAGTACCTTCTTTACGTTTCCCCTCTGCCATAACCACCCAAGATTCCATTCCCCCAACAATTATAAAAGAACAAACTGGATGCACAATTTGTAAAGTTTGTAGAAAAGTTAAATTCTTTTCAAATTAATTTATCTTTTGTACAAGCATTGGAACATATACCTAAGTACGCTAAGTTTTTTAAAGAGATATTATTAAGAAGCGGACTTGGGAAGATAATCAAATAGTAATATTAACTGGAAGTTATAACTCTGTTATCACCATTAGTATGCCTTCCAAGCTAAAGGATCCAGGGAGTTTCATAATACCTGGTGTGGTTGGTGAATTCCAGTTAGCAAAGTATTTATGAAACTTAGGTGTAAGTATAAATCTTATGCCTTTATCGATATTTGGAAAATTGGGGCTAAGTAAGTGAAGCCAACTTCAATACTTTTTTAATTGGTGGATCAATCAATTAAGAGACTAGTTGGGGTGGTGGAAGATGTTTTAATATAGGTGGATAAGTTCATTATCCATATGGACTTTGTAGTCCTAAATTTCGAAGAGGATAGGAATTGCCCACTAATTCTTGGAAGACCTTTCATGAACACTGCGAAAGCATTGATAAACGTTTATAAAGACGAATTAACACTTTGAATTGATGAAGATTGATATTATCGATGAATGTATTAAAGAGCGAGAGGAGAGTTACTTTGAAGAAGTTAAATATGAGGAAGCTGAGACAAACAAGCTTAGAAGGTGAATGAAGCTGAGTCTGAGGAAGAAGTTGAGACAGAGATGTCGAGTGCTCAAATAAATCAAGATCTATTAGTAAGAACAAAAGCACCCACACCACCCTCTATTAGGAAACCACCAACTCTAGAGCTTAAGCCTTTATACACACACCTTAGATATACCTTTCTAGGTGAGGGCCAAACTTTACCCAGCATTATTTCTAATCAGCTGGATAGGGAATAAGAGAGTAGGGTGGTAAACATCATAAGGAAATGGATGAAGACCATAAGATGACAGATATTCGGCATATGTGGTATAAGCCTAAACATTGTCATTTTTAGGATAAATCTTGAGGAAGGGAGAAGAGCAATAAGGGAATGTCAACGAAGGTTAAACCCTAATATGAATGAAGTGGTCAAAAAGGAAGTAATTAAGCTTTTAGACATAGGTATCATATACCATATATCAGATAGCGAATGGGTTAACCCGGTATAATGCATACCCAAAAAAGGTAGAATGACCATAATGGAGAGTATAAGTAGAGAGCTTATTTTCACAAGAATAGTCATATGATGGAGTGTCTATATTGACTATCACAAACTAAAAATTGTGACTAAAAAGAATCACTTTCCTCTCCTGTTCATAAATCAATCAATAAAAAAGGTGGTTGGCTATTCATTAAACTACATCCTAGATAGTTACTCAGGATACAATTAGTTTTGTTTCTATTTAGAGGACCAAAAAAAACCACATTTATATGTCTTTTTAGAACATTTGTGTATGGAAGGAACCAATTCAAGTTATCCAGTACCCCAACAACATTTTAAAGGTGCATAATTTATCTTTATAGATATGATAGAGGACATTATGGAAGTCTTTATGGATGATTTTTTATTCTTTGGAGACTTTTTCGAGTAGTGCTTGAAAATTTTGGATATAGTACTCCAAAGATATGAAGAATCACATTTAGTTTTACTTTGGGAGAAGTTTCACTTCATAGTGTGTGAGCCACAGTTTTGGGACATAAAATATTGTGCCATAGGATTGAATGGACAGAGCAAAGATCGTTAATTTATTAAGGACTTATCACTAATTGGAAGACCCCTGACAAACCTACTAGTAAAGGACGTGCCTTTTAACTTTGATGATAATTGTTTATCTACATTTAATCAATTGAAGGAGGCATTGATATTAGCACCAATCTTAACATCACCAGATTGGTCATTGTCATTCAAAGTCATGTATAATGGTAGCGGTAAGGTTGTGGGTTACATGTTGGGTCAAAAGAAGGATAAAAAGTTACATGCAGTATATTATGCAAGCGAGACATTAACTGGAGCCTAACTAAATTACACCACTACTGAGAAGGAGTTTCTAGCACTGGTATTTGCATGTGATAAGTTTCAGTCATATCTCTTGGGCACTAAAATGATAATTTTTATAGATCACGTCAGGCTTAAGTATCCTTTCCCCAAGAAGGATGTAAAACTAAAGCTTATTTAATAGGTGCGCTTATTATAAGCATTTGACATTGAGATCAGAGATAAGAAGGGAGCAAAGAATGTGGCGACTGATCACTTATCACGTCTTGATAGAGGTCAAATTAATTAGAGAGATAATATTAATAAGAGATTCCCTGATGAGATCCTAATGTTACTTGACCGCCTTGTGGCACGATGGTACATAGATATAGCAAACGTTGTTACAAATGGTATGCTTCCTTCAGATTTATCATATCAGTAGAAAAAGTGATTCTTACCTAAGTGTAAACATAATCTGTGGGATGACCCAATCCAATATCGAATGTGTATTAACAAGATAATAAGGAAATGTGTTCCAGAGGAGGAGATGACAGATATATTAACTCAATGTCATAAAGTTATGTATATTGGGATATTGGGCATTATGGAGCAAACAAGAAAATAGTGAAGTGTTAGAATGTGGATTTATTAGCTGAATCTATTTAAGGATGCTAGGGAGTTTGTGGCATAATGCAACAGATGCTAAAGAGTGGTAAACATCTCGAAAAAAGAAGAGATGCCCTAATCTAACATTTTAGAAGTTAAAGTTTTCGATGTATAGGGACTTGACTTTATGAGGCTTTTCCCATCCACCATAGGAAACATGTATATTTTAGTAGGAGTGGACTATATGTCACGATGGGCTAAAGCTATAACAACTCTAACAAATGATGGAAAAGTATAGTAGAAATTTATTAAAAAGATTATTCAATTGGTTTGGAGTACCACGAGCGATAATCAGTTATGGAGGAGTGCATTTTTGCAATAAATCTTTTGATGCTCTTCTAAAAAGATATGGAGTTCACCATTATATAGCCACTCTGTACATCTTGCAAATAAGTGGACAAGTGGAAGTTATGAACCATTAGCTAAAATAAATATTGGAGAAGACGATAAATATTTGAAGGAAGGACTGGGCATTAAATCTAGATAATGCCTTATAGGCTTGTACAATCGCCTTCAAAACTCCGATCGAGATGACTCCCTTTAGACTTCTATATGGTAAAACTTGTCATCTACCCATGGAACTAGAGTATAGAGCATTCTAGGTAACAAGAGCTTTAAACTTTGATTGGAGGCAAGCAGGTGAGCGAAGGCTTATACAATTGAATGAGCTCGATGAGCTTCGTTTAAATAAGTATGAGAATGTCAAATTATACAAGGAAAAGGTGAAGAAGTAGCATGATTCTCATATTAAGAAGAAAGGGATCAAAAAGAAAGATGCCTTTTTATTGTATAAGTCGAGATTGAAGTTGTTTCCAGGAAAGCTCAAATCAAGGTGAAGTAGGCCTTTCAAAGTAACCCACATATTTACGCACAGAGTTTTAGAATTGGAAAATCAAAATAAGGAAACCATTAAAGTGAACAAACATAAATGCAAATCATATCTTGGAGGAGTATGTTTTCATGAAAGGGAAGTAATTTCTTTCCTTTCCAATGATTAAAAATGTTTCAAATGATGAATGGTCAAGCTAACAACCATAAATTAGCAAATTTTGGTAGTTAGGTTTGCATTGAATTCTAATATTAGGTTTTATTTTAATGTTTTAGGAGTTGGTTTGTATTGAATTCTAATATTAGGTTTTATTTTAATATTAGCTTTTATTTGTAACATTTTACTATAAGTTAGGGAAACAAGCTCAGAGGTTTAAAAAAACGACAAAACGGGACAAGATATGTCACGATCGTGCATGGATAAAATTGGATTATGTCACGATCATGACATCTATGTCACGATTGACTTATATACCAGCCTTGTCAAAATGTGAATTATCCTACCCAAACCCCATCTTACCCCTTCTTCTTCAACCATAACACTATATCTTCATCTTTTCTCATCTTTCATACACACTTTACCTCTCTAAAACCTTATCCACCACTACAAATCTCTCTTCAGTTTCCATAGGGTTCTCATTCGTTCTTGCATCTTGCAACTAGATTTTCATTCCTCCTACATATATTTCATAATTTCCACATAAATTCTACATTGTGGAGTGGTCTTGACAAGATTTCATGGTTCTTTTCTCTATTCACTTTTTTGGTGTTTTTGGTGTTTTTTTTTATGTTCTTGGTTTATTTTACAAGTATACATTTATTTATGGTGACAAGAATCAAATATGGTGCTAAAGTCTCACAATCGAAGGGAAAAACATAAATGGCAAGGAGAGGGGCACGTGATAGGGCAGCAAACTTTGAAGCTCCTTTTCTCATTTATTTGAAAGACGAAGTTATATGATTACAAACTCTTCACTCTAAGGTTATTAGTGTCCCTAGATAATTTGATTTTAACATTTTAGACAAACTACGATTGAAGGATAAGTTGAGACTTTGAGTCATAAACTTCAATGGGACAATTTTATTAATTTTGATTATATTATGTATAAGAAATTAACCCTTGAATTTTATCGATAGATGTATGTTTGACTATATTTTTACACCCATATTTGATGTATTTTGCTTGATATTTTACACTTTTGTTTTATATTTGGTACTCAATTTTTCCAAGTGTGTATACATAATATAATTGCCTTCATGGACTTAAAGGAGAAGAATTCAAACAAAAACATGGCGTAAATCAAAGATTTAATGCACAGAAGGGATGTACAGGCTTGTAACAAGCCATGCACTTATCCCAGGCTATGTAGATTAGTGATTTTAGAGATTTTGGTTATACACAGTCTGATGTATGGTCGTGTGTTAACCCATACATCCCTTAGAACCCTAAATTTTGTTATAAAATGATGTGAACGGAGAATTGAAGAGGGAACTGACTTAGGGAGGTGATTCCAGGAGTGGAGATCATTCTTAAGGAGTGATTTTAGTTTAGAGAAGTGGAAAACATGAAGAAATCGTCGAATTATCCATCAGAATACAAGATCAAATCTCCACATCTCAATAATACTTGATAGATGACAACCAAGGAGATTTAGAATTATGATCCTATTGTTTTTAATTCATTTTTCTTTTTATTTATGTTTGATTTCATATTCAATAATTTGTAACTAAACTTCTTTTTGTGTTTAGGTTAAATGAACCCTATGTTAATACTTTAATATGTTTTGATTCTTTTATTAAGCAATTCAGTTGATTGATATATTATGATTCAATTACATATTTAATATATGTTCTAATAAAACCAGGTTCATAATTTGATTTCATACATAGAGATTGAGAAATCTTATTGATGAATAGATCTACTATAACTAAAAGGATTTAATTGCATCCCTAGAGATAGGATGACATAAATCTTTAAAATTAGGGTCAAACCTTATAGAGGGATTCACAAATTGGTAAAACAATCTTATAAACTTTAACTAAAGTAATTTGGTTAAAAACCTTAGGATTAGTTATTAGTAGACTTAAGGCTAGCTATTAGCATACCATAAGAATCTCCACAGTCCAATAAATCAATAAAAAAATTGTATAATAAAAGATCTATCTATTAAGGGTTTTAGGGGGATTCGAAGACTAGATATTAATTTTCGATAATAATAAATTTCTAAGTGCTTCCTTATTTCTCTATTCTTAATTGCTACCTATTTTATTTTACTTGCTTTAGTTTTATTTTCCTTTATTAAATCCAAAATCAATCCTTAGGCTAAATAATTAGAAAAAGTTAATTACTAGTAATCACTATTTTTGTGGAGTCAACCCGTGCATCCTAATACTAGCTACATCTACGTCGTGCACGTATTGTTATTACAATATTAACCAACTTGCGAAATTAGTCAATCACTTATACTACCTTACAATTTGCTATACAGGATTTGACTAAATTTTGGTTTTGATTGAGGGGTTAACCATATCATTTGAATTATGATGTTTGGCTGAAATTGGTATATTTCCTCAGTCAAGCATAATTGAAAGACATGATGGCTTTAATGCTAAGAGGTATTGGAAACATTTAACGGGGTTGGATAACTATAATGTTTGAAATGCTCATAATAATGTCATTCTTACTCCTGAGCATCTGTTACTACATAAGTTCAAGTGCCAGACTATTTTCAATGAATCGAAAAGTAACAAATGTTTTGTTAAACAATTATTCAGTTTTGGTGCATAGATAATAATATAAAAGTTTGCACAATCACCTATATTTTTCAATTTATAGCTACTACTTTTAAAAAGAAAAGTAGTCAACTTGGCATGGGATATATTGATACCACATTTTTTGTTTACTATGGTGTTGATGTTAAAGGACTAACCATTATTTTTCCTGAGTTTTTAAATCACACTCACTTAAGGTAAGTCGAGAGCTTAGTGGTCCATCAAATGGAACTCCAAGATATTAGTTCCAAAACTTATGTTAAACACAAAATAGGACAACTTAATTCGAGCTTTGCACTAGCATAGCAGTAACTTAAGGTTTCAACAGGTGAAGTATAAAAGATGATAAAGAGGATGGTAGCAACGTGATATCAAGAATAGCAATGATAGCAACGTGATATCAAGAAGATTTATAAGTACTTTGTTGCTCAAGGTGTTCAAATTCTTTCACCAACACCATCACCACCTTGTTCTCCATAAGTGGTTTTGTGCTCTTAACCGTTTGTCTTTATTCCAATGATAGCAACGCGATATCAAGAAGATTTATAAGTACTTTGTTGCTTAAGGTGTTCAAATTCTTTCACCAACACCATCACCACCTTGTTCTCCATAAGTGGTTTTGTGCTCTTAACAGTTTGTCTTTGTTATTTCTTTTCATTTTAATTTTCATATATGTTTTATTTATTTTCTCAAATTGAGGACCATAAGTTGTCTAAGTATGGGGAGGATTGTGCATTAGCAAGTTATGACTGTGACTTTTGCATATCATATTGTGTTAGTTTTTATTAGGTTGACATTATATAAACCTAAGTTGCAAATGTATGAATTATGTGAATGTGTCAATGGCAATAATTTTATGGAATTGTTTAACTTTGAATATGGTAGTTTAATTTGAAAGGCATGTTGACTTACGAATTTTATGGTTTAAGTATCTATGGTTGAATATGCATGGTAATTAGGATATGGCATTCATTTTATTAACTTTTTTGTATACATTTATCATTAAAAGTCAATTTAATGAGTTATCATCATTAGTAACCTCTCATGAGGATGATTGATTGAAAAAAATGAGGTAGGCTAAGATTGTGATAAAAAATGTGGGTTAAATAAATTACTATTCCACTGGCCCTTTTTTTTTTTTAATTAGGTTAAGAATACAGCTAGTAGCTAGATAATAATGTGATATA
>JANQBM010000008.1:29323163-29336446 GCA_025594535.1 Erythroxylum domingense
TTAATTAAAATATAATTATTAATTAATTAAAATATTGTAATTAATTAATTAAAATATTGTAATTAATTAATTAATTAATTATAATATAGTTAATTAAATTATGTTTTGTTTTAGGTTTTGAAGGGAGGGCATTTATGACATTTCACCTATATCATTTGGTTCTGTCTCCGTCTCTGCATTTTTGTACTACAGTCATGAAAGTCACAAAAAATTACTGTCCTTATCTTTAGAGTCGGGACAAAATTGGGTAGAAACAGCAAGTAAATAAGTTGGAGGACAAAATTTTTGTGTCCCTATCATCTGTCTCCATCCATGAAAACATGAACCAAACGCTACATAATTTTTGTTCTATTCCGTCTTCAAATTTTCGTCTCGTTTCGTCTCCGCATATTAAAGACAGTGACCAAACGCATCGTTAGGATTTCCCATAACAAGCTCCTTTCCGTATGTCCATCAGGTCTTTGTAGTAATTTGGCATTATAAATAACGTTTTAGCCAAGCCAAGCCAATAGTTTGTTATTTGGGTCATTCCATTAAATTTGCAAAAGTAAATAATTATGATTAACTTAAATTATTTATTCAACAATATATATATTAATTGAAATTAAAAAAAATGATAATCAATTATGTAGAGAATTAAAGAGGAAACATGTGGGATGTGGCGAGGAAGAGCCAAAGGAAAGAAAAGGGTCTTCTTTTCTTATATGTACCGTACAGTGATGAAAATAGAGAAGTGATAAAAACAAACACCATCCTCGCCCTTAACAAATGATTTGATTGAATAAAAACAAACTGGATGCATCTTTGTGTTTCACAAAGAAAGAAAGACTTTCCACTGTAGCTGCTCATAAACCACAATTACTATATACTCAATTTCCTGCTACCAGAACCATATGCTTGCTTCTTCAACTAAAACAAGGATCAACCTGTTCATAATTACAAGAAATGCTTTTAATAATAGCATAAAAAACAAAACAAAGGGATGTACAGAGCATACCAAAGAACTGCTTACATTCATTATTATCCCCTCAAAATAGGGATTCACTTTCTAATCACGAAATGGAGATAGATCAATATTCATACGGCTCTTTCCCTTGCTCACCCTCTACAAATTATCAACATCATTTCCCAAAATGCCAAACTGTAAACTATTCATTCAAGTCATATATTTCATATATAAACACTGAATTCCACAACTTACAGCTATTGCCATGAGCTCTTCCAGCAGTTCCTCTAGATGGCGCAGAGGCTAAAATGGAAATTAACAACTTAATATAACTATTCATAAGCAGATAACTTTTTCAACTTCTTGTCACACCTGAATAACTCACCCATTGTGTTGGACCATCCACTGGGGCATTTAAAGGATTATCATGTACCTAAGCAACCAAATGAAACTCTTAGAATATACATCTCGACAGGAAGAAAAAGAAAAGTAATAAAAGAGCCCCAAGAAGCAACGACTACAAAACACTGAAAAAACCATGAACATACACATTTTTTGTTCACTATGATATTTCTGTTAAGCAGGAACCAATGTAGATAGCCAAAAAAATTTCACCAACTTTAGAAGGGTAACATGCAACTTTATAAACTTATCAGCCAATGCCCCAACCAAGTGATGAGGGTTATAATATACCTCCATGAAAATTCCGTCCACCCCAACTGCAACTGCTGTCCTCGCAATGCATGGTATTAACTCGCGAAGACCTCCACTAGCAACACCTCCTCCATCCAGCTATAGGAAAATGTAGTTAAGAAAAGATGGATATGAAAGAAGCCAAAAGCTCAGTGGAAAATATTATCAATATATAATTCCGTTTTACAGGCTAAATTATACCATTAAAATCTTATTACTCAGATGACATAATAGTGTATCATTATCTAGTCAGAAAGCACAAAATTCAAGACACAAACAACACCTTTTTTCCAGCAGGCTGCTGTAGTGAATGTGTAACATCAGCCACCTGCATTGAAACATTTGAAGAAGTATTAAGGTTTCCCAGATTTCAGTAACTAGATTACAGGAATATGAAGCAAATAGAAAAAAGTTTAAAACATTTATCTGATATGGATCAAATTTTGAAAGAAGGAGCATAGTCCTCTAGAGATCATTTCAGAAGGCATAGGAAAATGTTGCAATTACAGTACATTTAGTCATTACTACATGTGCTTTTCTCTCATTCAGTTAAGGATCTAATTCTGAAGAAACCAAAGAAGATAACCTTGTTGAACTGCGAAAAGATCAGATTTGATGAGTTATTTTCTCTTGGAGAATATATTGTAAAGATATCAATATTGCATTTTAAATGCTCAGAGATACTAAAATATTATCTTTAAAGTGATATCTGGACAAAAGAGTTGCCAATTTATCATAATCAGGCATTATCTTTATGGTCTTTTATTTCCCAGGAATTTGAGTACAAAGTAAGGGACAACCAATTCAACATAGCAAAAATAGCATCATGAAAAAGGCAGTTATTTTACTTACAACTGGACAATTTGCTTCCCTGATCCATTCTAAATTACGTGGATCGACAATCAAATCATCTACAAACCAAGGCCCAAAGATAAAATCAGCTCAAACTGGACATAAAAGATATCACTAATTTAAAAAATACTTCTATACAATGCTTTCACCGTTTGTTCTTTGGATATTGATTACAGTTCATTTGAAAGTAAAAAATGTGAAAAGTTGACTATAAACATTGAAACCATAATCATTAGAGCTAAAATTAGATTTCAATTCCAAGTGAATATCAATAGCTCAGAAAAACCATATGCCTGCACAAGTCCTAACTAGAGTTTATGATACAAAATAAATAGCAAAACAATGTTAACTTCAATGAAAGTGATATCAATATAGCTCCAGAAGACTTTAGCAAGATCATAATTTTATTGTGAACTCCAATCATAATGCAATTGTGCACCATACAGCTCATATATATACACACAACACATGGTAGATGTTGACCAGGAAGATAAAGAAAACCAATGACACAGTACCTACAAGTCCATTCAATGTCTGGTTTAATCACTCATCCTTGAATCATGGGAATCAATCTCAGTCAAAGATCAAATTGATTTGATTTTTTTTTCTTTGGTTGAAATGGATAATTGTTTAATCTTAATGGAGCCGATAGAAAATTGTCAACAGAATTGGCTCAAGCAAATTCAAACTACATGAGGGTATTCAAACAAGGACAGTGCATGTAATTAAACATTTCTAGAATTGTACAATAATTTCTTAATTGGTAGAATCCTAGTTTCCATCTTAACTAAATTTTCATACAGAGTAGAAATTCCCAGGTTAAAATATTCTACCAAATGGTGAATAAGAAAAACAAGAAAATCATAAGGACTTAGCTTACTATAACCAAACATGGTTCCTCTCTCGCAAACCATTACATTTTGATTTCCAGCTAATCGAACCTTCTCAGCAGAATTTAGCATAACCTGTAATTTGTAACACAAGTGTTTATTTTTTATATGGAATTTCCTGAATGAAATGCTTCCAATCATTCATAGCATAAATAATTCTCAACTGTATTTGAAATAGAGGGGAAGACACTCACAGAAGGAGCACAAAATTGGCCCTTTTTTATGTTGATGATTTTTCCAGTCTTAGCAGCCGCTACCAGGAGATCTGTCTGTTAAATTCATAAACCAATAAACAATAAAACAAGGGGGGAGTATGAGAGTAAAAGTAAATAAGGACACAAACTATCAAAATTAAGAATCAAAATATGCAATTCTCAAGATGGAAGCCTAATTCCTGAGTTAGAACACATTAGTATAACCTGACGACACAAAAATGCTGGGATCTGTATGATATCTGCAACTTGGCCAACTTGTTCGCACTGACCAAATAAAAGAGATTAGAACATAAGTGAAAATGTAATATCTTAATATTGGCATCAATACCTCAATATGGGAAAAAGATGGGGGTCCTGAAATTGAGACAAGACACTGAAGAAGAGAGAATTATAGGTAGGCAGTAATTTTGAATTATTGAAAACAAAGCATAAATGGAGTAAAGCATATTTGCCCCAAGAAGGTAAGCATGATTTGAATCTTACAAAAAAAATAGTAGATGGCAAACTTTAAGTCTATTGTGAGTGATACGGTACTAGAGTTCTATCCATCTTAAGATAACAAGACAACATTACTGGAACATATAAGAACTTGAAACTTAGATCTATACCATGTATTAAGTGTCCACACAAGAATTTGCAATAAACAGACAATCAGAAAAAAGTTCTCACCAGTAAAAGAAGTAAGTTAAGAGGAAATTAAAAAAAAAAGCCTAAGTGGTTGGATAATGCAGAAATGAGCTTATCTACATTAGAAATTAAATAGGACATTTCTCAATAATGCATAGCAAGAGTCCATTAAAGTTGAAGTAATCAAATGCATAATGACAGAGAGAAATGATCAAGAACCATGGATGTAAAACACCCCCTAACCCAACCATATCAGAAAGATCTTAAAAAATACAAACATGCACCAGTCGGGTACCTGAATGGTTTCATGCACATCAGTGACAATAGGAATGTCATAGGCCAATTTCACCTTCTCCAGGATCTACCATGAACAGAAGAAATATGATCATGAGTACCATTTCTGATAATTTGTAGTGGCCATCACCCTTCTTTTCTTTATGTGAATAACCATGATTTAGTACTTGAATTTCAGGTCAGAGTTTTAGTTTCATTTTTACATTTCAAAAGTTATAAAATTATCCTGTTATGATTCAATTTTTCCCCTCTACTATTATGCATAACAATAACTTAATAGTATACCCTCACAAGTAATATTATTCATTGAGATGAACAAAGTTCAATCACTATGATGTAATCTTGTCCTTCTTTTTTTACGTGAATAATCATGATGTAGTACTCGAATTACTAGTAGGATTTTTAGTTTCAATTTCACATTTCAAAAGTTTTTAAATCATTCTGTTATGCTTCAAATTTTCTCTCTTATGCATAATAATAACTTAGCATTATTCCCTCACTAGCAGTCTTTCTCACTGAGATGAACAAAGTTTGATTACCATAATGTAACCTTATCCTTCATTTTTATGTGAATAATCATAAAGTAGTACTCCAATTACCAGTAGAATCTTTAGTTTCAATTTCACATTTCAAAAGTTTAAAATGCTTCAAATTTTCTCCCTCATATTCATAATAATAACTTAACATTATACACTGACTATCAATCTTTCGTGTGGAGCCTAACCAATTTCAAATTAAGTGCTTGGCAAATAACCATTACAGCCTTCTCAGCTAGTAATGAAACTTTAGAAGAATCTTTCAGATCAAATAGAAGGGTAAGTGGTAACAAAATACATATGTAGACAGTCATAAGCTTATCACCTATATGTTTAATCATGAATTCAAATTAATGCTTTTGGTTTCAATCTAGAAGAGTTATTATAAGTTGTCTATCCAAAGACAATCACAACCTAAAATACTCATCAAAAGATAAAGGGGAAAATAAATGACATAAAAGAAATAAGAGATCTTTTTTTGGTATAAGAAAACCTTAACGGGGTAGATTGAGCACCCAGCAGTTAATACTCAAGTTTTTCATGTAAGATCTTCATGAATGGCTATATCATTTTGTGTTTCAGTTTTCAGGTATTGCTTAACAATTTAACTATTAATTTTTGACATTTTATGTTCTTCCAATTTCTATACAACCTCATTTTATGTGAGATCTAAGGTATTACAACATTCGAAACCTTTAAAACAAAATTGCATGAGATAAAGAAAAGAACAGCTAATCCATACCTTTAAACCTTCAGTCAAGCCTGGACCCCGAAAAGATTTTGAGGATGTTCGGTTAGCCTTGTCAAAGCTTGACTTGAAAACCAACGGCAGCCCAAGTCTGCAACAATATCAAATGAAGTTGTCAAAGATCCCGATGATTAATAAACAAGTAAGTTCAATCACTTCAGGGAAACTTATTTCTACCAATAGGGCAAACAGAAATTCTTCTCCGTTTCCTTCAACAAACCAAAAGAACCAGCAAGTAAAGAAGAGCAGCACAACTTCATTTGATAATTTAAAGATATACAGCGACCAAGAAGAAAAATAAAACTGAAACCTGGAAACCATGCAATAGACGAATGGCTTTAAAAAAAAAGTAAAACAACGTCAACCGTCCCAAATGATACAGATCCCTTTCTTCCAATTCATCAATTCCATTAGATGAACCAAAGTAAACGCTCGCTGCAAAAGGGCAAAAAGGTACAAACTTGGTAGTGATAGCCTTGACGTGCTTGGCCATTCTGAAAATGTGATCCTCAGATTCAATCACATTGGGTCCAGCAAATAGAAAAAATGGTTCCGCTGCCTTTTAAAACCACAAAATGCAGGCTCTGAGAGATGAAAATGAATCCCAAATGAAAGAGAACAGTACAGTACAAAAGTGACCAAAACAAACCTTGAGTTGGTTGTATAACACTGATGAAGAATCCATCTTGGCGAAAGCTGGATCAAATAAAACCACACAAGATAGAACTGGCTTTCTGAGTTAAATCTCAAAGAAAAGATACGGGAAGCTAATGTACAGGCCTAGCAAAGTAGAATAACGATCAATGGTAAAAAAGAAAGAAGAAGACGCATGATTCAAGACGCAGGATTCCATATTATTATTTTGTTTAATTTACTATTAAATTTTTTTTATGCCAACCTAATTATATAAATTTGAAATAACAAAAAATATTGTTAACAAAAAATCAAAATATCCTCCTCCTCCTCTTTTTTTTTATTATTAATTTTTTATTACTAATTATTCTTATTCTTATTAATTTTCTACTTATTATTATTTTTATTATTCTTATTCTTATTAATTTTCTACTTATTATTATTTTTATTATTCTTATTATTATTATTTTTATCAATTATTTTTATTATTAATTTTTTATTATTAATTTTCTTCTTCTTTTTAATAATAATAACAATAATAATATATTATTATTATTGTTATTATTATTATTATTACTATTATACAAAATTAAATTTGTTCTTCTTATTATTATTACTAATTTTCAACTTATTATTGTTAATTTTATTAATTATTATTATTATTAATTTATTATTATTATTATTAAATTTATTGTTGTTAATAATAATAATAATAATGTTAATAATAATAATTAATAATAATAATAATAATAATTATTATTAATTTTCTACTTATTATTATTATTATTATTATTATTATTATTATTATTATTATTATTATTATTATTATTATTATTATTATTATTAATTTTCTTCTTCTTCTTCTTCTTAATAATAATAATAATAATAATAATAATAATAATAATAATTAATTATTCGTATTGTTCCTATTATTTTGGGAGGCTTACGAAGAAAAAACGTGAGAAGGATAAAAATGTCTTCAATAAAATTACTTATTTTTGGAATACATAAAAATAGTTAGGAATTATTTTTACCTATTTTTCAAAGTTAAAGAATATCTATTCTTAATAATAGTTATTATGTGAATTTTTTTAACCAAACAAAGGCTTAATAAATGTGCTAAGAATAGAATAGCTATTCCGTTGAACCAAACATGTCATTATGTTTAGTAACTATGGGCACTACGTTGTTGTTTAGTTTATGCTTGATGTAGGAAGAGCTTTCTACTCTCCATATGTTATGCCTCTTACTAATTTTAATAAATTTTAAAAAAAGGACTTGATGTAGCACTATAAATGGCTTGGCATGGCTAAAACTTTATTTATATTGCCAAATTACTACAAGACTTGATTATGGCAATAAGGGGGTTTCTGATCTAGAATGCTCATACAATTTCTCTTCTCAACAATATATATATTACATATAGGAAAAGAAGACCTTGTCTTTCCTTTGGCTTTTCCTCGTCACATCCTACAGGAGAATTCTTTTCTGACAACTGCAGATGGAATCTTACTATGTTTGTTGTCACGGAGAAATTTAAGAGATTAATCGTCTATTTTACATTTTTAAATATATTTGAGCGTGAAATAAGATTAGTATGATATAAGTTTTATGATAAATCTTATTAGGATTCGGTTAATTCATGATTGATATGATCCTATGAATTATTTAAAAATTTCAAAATAATTAATTTTAGGAAAATGGTGGATCCTTAGTTCAATTCTTCACAAATTACAATCTTCAATTTTTAAAGCAATGAAAGCTAGATAGAGAAGGTAGAAAGCATAAGCAATCGTCAGCTTATTCGTGTAGTACTATTGGCAAATTCTAGCAGTTGTGTTTCGAAATGCAATAGTAACATGGAAAGTGAGTAAGGTTAATTTATGATGGGTTTCTCCACAATCACACTTGGTAAGGACGAAGCTGTAAGATTCTTTGCAATGATTGTTTTCATACTCTTTTCTTAATCTTATAATGAAAATAGATGGCCAAGTAATTGTTAATTGTGTCAATAATCCTTAAAAAATGATTCAAAATTTAGCTATATCTTTCTATAGTGTAAGGTTATGTGATTTTCAAGTATTACTTTCATTGCATATTTTGTTAAGAGGTAAGCAAATAAGGTTATTCACTTTTTGTCTATGAATTCTTATATCTTCTCATCTTTCCTAAAAAAATTATATGAAGCAAAAACTTGACAACTTATTTTATATTTGAACTTTTAACATAATATCTTCATAAAACTTGAACTAAAATGTAATTGGTTTAAGATCATTAAAAATGCATGTTTGAAAAGAATATAATGAGAAATTAAAATCATGATTTTTCACACAAAATCATTCTGTTTGAAAATTTGAAGTATAACAGAAGGATTTAAATACTTTTGAAATGTGAAATTGAAACTAAAATCCTACTAGTAACTCGAATACTAAATCATGATTATTCGTATAAAAAAGAAGGATAAGATTACATCATCGCGATTAAAATTTGTTCATCTCAATGAGAAATATTGCTTGCGAAGGTATACTATTAAATTATTGTTGTGCATAGTAGAGAAAAACTTGAAGCATAACTGGATAATTTTATAACTTTTGAAATGTAAAATTGAAACTAAAAATATTACCGAAGATTCAAGTACTAAATCATGGTTATTCATATAAAGAAAAGAAGGGTGATGACCACTTCAAATTATCAGAAATGTTCCTCATGATGTTGTTGCTTTTGTTTATGGTAGATCTTGGAGAAGGAGAATTGGCTTATGACATTCCTATTGTCACTGATGTGCACGAAACCATTCAGGCACCCTACTGGTGCGTGTTTGTATTTTTAAAGATATTTTAGCTATTGTTGATTTTGAGAAATGTATAGCAAAATGGGGGTTTGGAAATCATCCTAAATTGGTCTATTATAGGCTTATGTGTTACATCCATATTTCTTGATCACTTCTCTGTGTCATTGTGCATCTGATTACTTTTATTTACGTCTTGCAATGCATTACTGAGAAATGTCCTTATTTAATTTCTAATGTCATTTTTGCATCGTCCAACCATTTCGACATTCTTTTTAATTTTCTCTTAATTTACTTCTTTTATTAGTAGGAACTTATTTCTGATTGTTTGTTTTTTGCAAATTCTTATGTGGACACTTAATATATGGTAGATCTAAGTTTCAAGTTCTTATATTTTTCAGTGATGTTGTCTTGTTACCTTATGATGGATAGGACTTTGGTACTGTATCACTTATAATAAGCCTAAAGTTTGCCATCAATTGTTTTGTTTGTAAGATTGAAATCATGCTACCTTCCTAGGGAAAATCTATGTTATTCCATTTATGTTATGTTTTCTATAATTCAAAATTATTGCCTACGTACAATTTTCTCCTTTTTGGTTTCTTGTCTCAATTTTAGGAACCCCATCTTTTTTCTCCTATTGAGGTATTAAGACATTACAGTTTCACCTTTGGTAGTAATTGATAGTTATAGGTTATATTATGTTTTAATGGGTAATTTAGTATATTTTAGTTGTTAATTAGATGCTTTGTGCATGTTTAGGTTTACAATTGTGTTAGTGTGATTATATGTTTGTGTTTTTGAATATTATATGGTTTAGAGCATGTTATCATGCTTTAATTTTGTGTGTTTGAAGTGTTTTGATGTGTTCGTTGGTGTTTGAGATTAGGTAAAGAAGATTAGAGCCTCGTCATGGTCATGATTGTGACATAAGCTAAATTTCAAGTATAGATGTAGGGATCTACTTTTGTTTCTAATTTTGGAGGGTCGTTTTGGACTTTTTGGCTTGGCTAAAACCTAGTTTTTACCCTAAAAGGAAAAAACACAATAAAGGAAAAGTAAATGACTTGATCAAGAGAGCCTCCATTTGCCACTTTTGGAAAGAACCAAGGAAGAGGAGAGAAGGAGCTGTTGCTGTTGCTACCACTCCCAATCCATTCACGATTGTCAAAATAAAGTAGACCTATTAGTGTAGTAGTGGTGAGTCTAGGTCAATCTGATAAAGAGTGTTTGGTTAGGGTTTGTTACGAAAATAATTGGTATTTAGGTTTTAAGGGGGTTGTTTGGTCTTGAAATAAGAAAATAAAAATGAAACTAAGCTAACAAAAACAAAGTAAAGAAAACATGCAAAAATGATGAAAGTGGTGAATTCGTTAGGAGCCTGGTTCTTTGTATCTCGACCTAAACCTTAATTAAACATATTTATTTGATTTGTTGTTCTTTTACCGCTCCTTGAACTATTATTCGTAGATTAATAATAAGCTCTATTAATCCCAATTTTTCCTTAAGTCATAGTTAATTAAGAAGAGCTTGTTAATTAACCCTAACTATTAGATAACCTAGGAGATGCTTACTAAGTTTAATCAAACAGTCGCCTTATGAGTCAAAAAATAGACCAATCTAAGCAATAATCACCCAAGCTAGGATTATTTAACTTAGGTTATGTTATCCCTAATGATTACGAACCATTAGTCACTACGAATAAATCGAAAAAACAATGATTATGTATTGTATTCGATTCTAGCAGTGGGTTCATACATAAAAACAATCAAATAGAGCATTCAATCATTATTACACAAGACCTAAACAATAGACATAGGATAATATAATAAATCCATAAGATAGAAAGAAATAAAAAATACAAAGAAGAAATGCACTTAATCGGGTCATTGACATCGATGTCACCTCCGAACTAGCGTCGGGATGCTACCCCTCTATGGATCTCTCCATATAAGAGAGATTCATCGCCCTCCTATCTTCTATCCCCGAGATCTTCTTTGGTTTAGCCCGAAAACACTCCAAAACTTTCATAACCATTCGACCATTACATAATTGAAGATTTTATACCAAAAAAATAGGGTTCAGTAAGCTGTCAATGGTCACACCTGTGACTTAGTGTGTCACGGGTGAGTTTTAACTCACAGTTGTGCAATATACATGCATGGGCGTGTAAGGTGTTGAGAAGATGACCCGATAGTGATAAGTCTATGATATGTCTATGATTGTGCAATATACATGCATGGGTGTGTAAGGTGTTGAGAAGGTGTTGGATTCCTGTAGGAAAAGTCATACCAATAGCCCTGAAGCAGGGATATGTATAAGGTGTTGAGAAGATGACCCGATAGTGATAAGTCTGATGATGTTTTCGAAGGTTAGGCTCTGGGAAGTGGGGTCTCATAGTGGTTGGTATCAGAGAGAGCAAGTATGAGTTATGGAAGAAGTAGGAGTTGGACTCCGAAAACGGGGTCCGACATTTTTTTTTTGGTATCAGAGCTTAGGTTTGTTTTCTAGGCTTCTTGTGTGCTGTCTGTGAGTATTTGTTGCATTGTAAGTCAATTTGATTGCATTAAGTGACATGCATACCATGTATACATATAGGAAATAAGATTGAGTGTAGCTAATCCGTAGTGATATTTTTGTAGGAGTAAGATGCCACCTCGTAGAAGGACATGAGGAATTCTGCAGGGATCAATTGCACCTGACTCTCCACCAAGAGAGGAGAGTATGGATGAGTCTGTAGCCCCAAGAAATGTTGAGGCTTCTGTAGGGCACTGTAATGAGCCCTCTCTGTCCACCACTCAGGAGTCGCCTGTTTTAGAGGAACAAGTGCCTCCATTAGATCCGAGGTTATTCCAAGCTTTTTCTCAGGCATTTGTCCAAGCTATGGGACAGATGCCACAACCTTCAGCTTCGGCCCCAACTAAGAAGGGGAGACAGTTTGACAAGTTGAGGAAGTATGGAGCAGTGGAATTCTATGAGACCACTGATCCAGAAGAAGCGGAGACTTGGTTAAGAAAGACCGAGAGGATATTAGATCAGATAGACTGTGAGGATGATCAGAAAGTAGAGTATGTTGCTAGTTTGTTTTAGAGAAATGCCCTACATTGGTAGGAGAGTGTGCCAGAGAGCCAGATGAGACCACCAGTGTTGGCATAGAAGGACTTCATGGTTGCTTATAAGAAGAAGTATCTGTCTGAGGTGTATATTCAGCAGAAGCAAAGGGAATTTCTGAGCCTCACCCAGAGGGAGATGACTGTAAGTGAGTATGAGCATCGGTTTACACAGTTATCCCGATATGCAGCAGAGATGATGTTGAGTGAGACAGCTAAGTGTCGTCGGTTTGAATCAGGGCTGCACCTAGCCATTAGAGAGAAAGTAGTGGTGCAGAACTTTTGTGACTTCCAGTAGTTGGTTGAAGCTGCATTAAGAGTGAAGAATATTGAAAATATAAAGAGTGCAGTGAACAAGAAGAGAAAGGGAAGAGAGCAGATCAAGAGGAGAGGTGGTACTTCTATGCCCGAGAGGAGTGCCAGGAACTTTTCCATACAGTCTGAGCAGAAGAGCAGTGGTGCAATTAGGTTCAGACAGATGAGGACTGTCTCTCATCAAGCCTCAATAGCTGGAGGCAGTAAAAGAGGAGAAGGGGACATATCATTCGTCCCTAAGTGTGATCATTGTGGTAAGTTTCATGTAGGAGAGTGTTACAAATTGACAGGAGCTTGCTTTAAATGTGGAGAGAAAGGACACATGGCCAGAGAGTGTCCTCAGCATGCAAGGCATGAGAAGAGTCAGATGCAAGGTCCAAAGAGAATCGAAACTGTGGGACACTAGACTACAACTGAAGTGGCCAGTTCTGGTGCATCAAGAAGGGGAAATTTTCCAGGGAGATTGAAGGGGCAAGTACTAACTAGGGTATTTGCAATGATAAGGGAGGATGCAAAGATCGCTCCAGAAGTTGTGTAACACCACCTCACCGTAAGGTATGCACCGGGACGCCCGTAGGTCATTCTGGTACATATCCTATGATAAGGGAGCGCTACGTGCGATTACTATAATTACTC
>JANQBM010000008.1:29380810-29395665 GCA_025594535.1 Erythroxylum domingense
AATGAAAAATGCCTTTATTAATCATAAAATGATTTGTACAATAAGTGCTAAAGGTGATTGCCTTTAGAGCACTTCTTGAACACCATTATGCCCTCGATCATATCCATGAAGATAAATATCATACACCTATGAAATGTTGTTGGGGCATTGCATAATCCAAAAGGCATCCATCTATATGCAAAGGTACTATAAGGACATGTGAATGTGGTCTTTTCTTGGTCATCAGGGTAGATGAATATCTGATTGTACCCAAACAACCATCCAAGAAGCAATAGAATGAGTGATCAGTCACTCTTTCTATCCCTCAAATGTCGGATATCTTCCATCCCATGGTCTTGAATCACTTCCTGACAACCTCTACCACCTTACTCTCCTGATTCCTATCCAATCGAATAGAAATGATGATGGGTAACGTTTGAACTTCACCTAGAAAGGTATATTTGAGAAGTGTAGGTAGAGTTTTAAGCAAGTGGGTGGTTTTTCTGTAGAGGGTGGTATGGGTGCTTCGATTCGGACTAATATGTCTTGGTGAGTGGCCTAACTCCTCCGTCTCATCATCTTCTTCAGACTCAACTTTGTTCATCTTCTCAGCATCATTGTCTATCTCCCCTTTAGTCGACCTTACTTCTGCAATGCAATTTTCTACTTGTTCTTGCATACTTGCATTCATAATTTCAATTTTTGTAAATATGCTGCTTTCCTTTGGATTCTTTATAGCCTTGTTTATATTAAATTACACTTCATCTTCACCAATCCAAAATGTCAATTTTCCTTCATGGACATTAATTAATTCTTTTCCTGTGTTCATGAAAGGTCACCCAAGAATTACGAACAATTCTTATCCTCTTCAAAGTCAAGAACCACAAAATCCACAAGGATAATGAACTTATCCACTTGCACCAAAACATCTTCCACTAATCCAAATGGTCTTTTAATAGATTGATCAGCCAACTGAATTAACATTGGTGTTGTCTTGACCTCATTGAACCACAATTTCTTGAATATTGATAAAGGCATCAGGTTGATACTTGCTCCTAAATTGCAGAGGCACTTTATGAATTCAAGGTCACCAACCACATAGGGTATTATGAAACTCCTTGAATCTTTCATCTTGGATGGCATCTGACTGGTGACTATGAAACTACAAGTGCTAGTTAAAGCTACCGTTTGGTTCTCTTCCCAAGTACGCTTCTTTGATAATATGTCATTTAAAAACTTAGCATATTTGGGCATGTGTTCCAAAACCTCGACAAATGAAAGATTTATTTGCAACGTCTTTAATTTCTTTACAAATTTTGCAAATTGTGCATTTAGTTTAGCTTTTTGTAATCGTTGAGCATATGGAACTTTAGGTGGATATGAAGGAGGAGCAACCTAGGGAGGGTATTCTCTTATATCCATATCATTCTCCTTTTCTTGGTCTTTCTCAATAAAAGGAGGGTTTGCAACTTTTTTCTTTATAAATTGTTCAAATTCCTTCCCACTTTGAAGTGTGATAGCTTTTAGTTGTTCCCTCTATTTTGTTCCAAAAGTGTTTGGGATATTCCCCGCATTTTATATCAGTAAGGCACTTGCCAATTGACTAATTTGAACCTCCAAATTATGGATAGAAGAGGCATGATTTTTTGTTACTGGCTCAAATTTAACTTCTAAATCTTTTTGAGCATTATCTAAGCTTCCAAGGTTATCCAAAATCTTATCTAGCTTAAAGTCCATGGAATTAGGTTTCTCCTGTTGGAAACTAGGTTAACCTTAAGGTTGGACTTGACCTCCAACATTATTTGACCAAGAGAAGTTAAGGTGATTTTTTCACCTAGGGTTATACGTGTTCAAATAAGGATTGTTCCCCCTCCTCAACTATATTAATCTCCCATATAGCTCACTTATTCTAGTTCATGATCGTTTATTAAGAAACAATCAATGGTGTCATAGTTCATTTGCCCATATAGCTCGCATTTTTTTGAACAACTGTAACTGGAGCTGAGGAAGAAGCGTTCATATTGTTTAGATGTTGAGTGAAGTTGTCGATTTTAGTTTTCATTTCTGTGATTGGGTCAAAAACTAAAGCTCCCTTTTGCTCTCGGAGGGTTATGTGTTGTCTACTTTGCTCATTCATCAACAAATAGCTATAATTGGCTATTTATTCCAGCAACTCTTTCGCTTGTTCAACATTATTTTCCATAAGCAATCCGCCCAATACTGCATCTATGGTACCTTTCATAGGTAGATTTACTCCATTGTAGAAAGTTTGCGAAAGGAATTCTTTTGGTAGGTTGTGATGTGGACACCTCTTTTGCAACTCCTTATATCTCTCCCACACCTCGTAAAGTGATTCCCCATCACTCTGTTGGAAGTTCATGAATTATTTTACCATCTTTGTAGTCTTAATAAGGGGAAAATACTTGTCTAGGAACACATACCAATTGCTCCCATACTGTGACATTTGAAAGGCTCAACGGGTCATACTCATTAGTTTTATCCCTCAACATGAACAATAAAAGCCTCATTCTAGCATCATCTTTCAACATCCTATGATATCAGAATGTATCACATATTTTAAGGAAGTTTACAATATATGCATTGGGATCCTCCTTGGTCAATCCATAAAATTGTACATTCTTTTGCTAAATGTTCAATAGGGTCAGTTTAATCTCAAAAGAAACAACTTGAACTGGTGGTCAGGATACTCCTTGATTGGAAAGTTAAACCCCAGTCTCATCAAGTCCATGAGGGTTTGCAGCTGGTTGCCTTAATATCATCCTTGATTAAGCTCTTACTGACATTCTTTCACCATTTGTTCCTCTATTCCTTCTTCTTAGCATTTGGCCTATCAAATGGCTCATTTTAAGCAAATGATGTCAAGTGATAAGGTTTTCGTGATCTGACTTGTACTTCGAGTGACCCTTGTGTTCATGCAATTGCACATACACATGAGTGGTGAGAACGCCTTAGATTACAATAACTAAACTAATCATACTACTCCCTGGAAATAGGTTGAGGCAAGTTTTAATCTATTTAAAACCCTTTATGCACTGCAAGTGCACAGGTTATGAATTGTAGTACATGAGGTGTCAATCCCACAAGGAGTTATGAACTAATCTAATCCTAAGTTATCTAAGGCTTAAAAAATTAATAAAATGAAAATAAAAACTGAACAGAAAAATAAACACGTGAAGGTAAGTGACAAAAAATTAATTCGTGAAATTAAAGCAAGAATTTGAATAGTAAGCAACACCAAATTCACAATGGGAAATTACACAAGAAAATTTACCAAATTATGAGAGAGGTATTTGTCCTATCACCAATGCTAACCTGATCACTTTTATGTTATTGCGATGTTAGTTCTAGACTATCGGAGGTGGATTACTATCTCTTGAGTTATAATCACCAAACCCTACTTAAGTCAAGTTATCAAAATTTTAATCTCTCGATTAATTATCAACTCACAACCTAATCAATTCTTAAGCTTTCTAATAAACTACCGAGTCTCATACGGGATCTCTCTTTATACAATTGTTGATTTGATTAATTACGTGATCTATTTAACTCTCATTAAATAACCTAATCATTTCGCATTCAATTCGCTCTCTTGATTTATTACCGAAGCGTGAATTTACAACAATCAATCACAACACCTAATCAAAATAACACAAAACGACTATATTAACATTGAATCAAGTTTAAATCCCTAAAGAAAAGTTAGAACATCATCATCAATCCAAAAACCATAATCATAATCACATTCATCTTACACATTCAATGAAAAAAATGACAAAGATGAACAGAATGTCAATTGGACGGGATCGAGATGACTTAGGAAGGCAGCAGCATTGAAAGCCCTCTTCTCTTCTCTCTCTTCTTCTTCTTCTCTCCTTTTGAAGCTTTTCCCAAAGTAGCAAATTGTAAGCTCTCTTTTAGGGTTCCATTCTTTTCCTTTTATAGTATTTTCTAATTACGACAAACTCTAGGGTTTTGCTAGGCTCCAAAAGTCTAAAATGTCCTTGAAAAATGAATTTTGGTAAGTCAATGCCTGATGTCTATCGTACAGGCCACGATTGTGGCAGTATCCTAAAATTTACCTTCTGTCTTGATCGTGGCAGATGATGACACGATCATGGCTCCTTCATCTTACTTCTATCACAATTGTGGCCTTGGGTTTTGTTTCGGCCTTCCTCCAATTCTCCTCCGTTCTTCTATAATTGATCTGAAATACTAACAAACACATCAACGCACCTCAAATAGACAAAATGTAAGCTTAATGACATACTCTAACCTATAAAACACTCAAAACACAAATGTTTAACTAAACAACAAAAATCCTAACCTAAACATGCACTAATTATTCAATTTAACAACTAAACACATACTAACCTAGTCCCCAAAACATTACGTAATCTACCACTATCAACTACATTACCCTAATATTTCTCACCTTAAACTTTGTCTCTATTACAATCTTAAAATGTCATTTGATCCATGATTATGCATATGAATATTTAGTGGTGGAAAACTAAAATAATACTCAAAGTTGTGGAATATCTTAATCATTAAAGGTGTTTGAGTGTAATTATCTTATTTTTAAACATAACTTGTCAAAGTTTAACCCTAGATGGCTTAGTTTTTGAAGGGAATGGTTATTGAATAATCATGTATAAAAGAATTAAATGTTTATTTTTTTCAAGGGTTTGAAAGTTATTCCTGTTTTCTTATGACTATTTATTCTTGGAAAATATGGAAAAGGAGGAAGTGTTTTAGATTTTGATTTTGATTTTTAGTTTTGCTTGAGGATGACCAAAAGTTAAGTGTAGGGAAACTTGATAAGCACTTGATTGACTATATATTTACTACATAATGCTTAGTGATTAATAGTATGTTGTGCTTAAGATCCTTATTTTGGTTCATATTTTGTTTTAGGTACAAATTGGAGGAACAAGAACCAAAATGAGCTAAGAACATATGGTTGTAGTTGTTCTATTAATGTTCAATATTATTTGCCTTCGTGGAAGAAATAAGAAGATGAATTAGGGTGAATGAAGACAAAGAACTCAAGAAATGAAGTTATTACAACTTACATGATCATATAGAACCATAAAGATGCAGTTTTAGCCCTTCTGGAACCTACACAATTGTGTGTGGACTTATGGTTTTGTAAGTCCACACATGATTGAGTATATTGTAGAAGGGCTCAAGTGTAGCTCACAATGAACATGTAAGTTCATGACTCATACAAGTTTTACATATACGGTTATCTACACGCCCATATAGCTAACCATGTATTATAACATAACCCTAATTTTTATTATGAAAGGGCATTTAAGAGGTCAAATGAGTCATAGACTTTAGAGACATTAAGGGGCAGATTCCTTACCCCTTCGAGAGTTATGAGGAGCTAAACTTCATCGCTCCAATTTAAAGGTGATATTAAGGCTAACAAACATGTTTATGCATTGCTTAATCTAGTGTTGTTGTTCTCAGTTTCTTTCGTAATTGAATATGTTATTTTATGATTAATGTTTTAGGATTATGTACAAATGATTTAGATACTCAAATAGATTATCATGTTTGAACTCATTGCTAAAATCTAGATTACAATATATAATCAACATAACTCTAATTCTCTTGTGATAAACTAATGGTTTCACATCATTAAGGATAACATAACATAGGTTAAATGACCCAAGTTTATGTGTTTGTTGCTTATTAAATTAATTGGTTTTCCTATTACATAATGCAGTTGTCACACTAAATCTGAAGAGCTTATTTTAGGTTATCTAATAACTAGACCTAATTAAAGAGCTTTTTTTAATTAAATACAACCTAAGGAAAAATTGGTATTAATAGAGCCTGCTGTTAATCTACGGTTAATAATTTCAAAGAGAGATATAAGAAAAATATGACAGTTGACCATGCACAATCGTGTGAAGGTTGAGATTGAACCACAAATTGGATTCAAAACTCATTGGTTAATTTTATGGCTTTTGTATTATTTGATTTGATGTACCTCTAATATTTAGTTTTACTTTATTTTGTTAATCAAATTAAACTAAACCCTCCCAAATCTTAAACACTGATTTATTCGTTACAAAAATTAGACACCCACTTTACGAAAATGATCCTTGCTCACCATACGACAAACATAGTTAGAGTCATGTTTTATTTCTGGTATGTTCCACAAGCATCAATATAGATTTTAAGAAAAATTTTACACCAATAACAATATTTGAATCTATTAGATTATTACTTACATTTTCATCTTGTATGAATTTCAAAACATTTGAAATGGATGTTAACATTGCATTTTAAAATGATTTTATTCAAGAATAAGTCTATGTTGACCAACCACTCAGTTTTGAAAATCATAACGCACCTAACTATATGTATAAATTGTATATAGCAGTAATGGATTATAACAACACATAGAGCTTGGTATGACAGGTTAAGTTCATTCCTTTTGAAAAATGGTTTTACAAAAAGCCAAGTTGATACAATTCTATTTATTAAAAAGGATAAATAAGATCTCTTAATTGTTCAAATTTATATTAGTGATATTATCTTTATTGTTACTAATGAAACCATGAACAAGTAAATTTTCAAATGTATAATTAGGGAATTTAAGATAAGCATGATGGAAGAACTCAACTTCTTTCTTAGACTTTAAATCAAGTAATTAAAGGAGGGTATCTTTATCAATTAATATAACTACACTGAAGAACTACTTAAACACTTTAGAATGGGTTAAACAAAGACATTAGAGACATATATAAGATTTACAACTATGTTAAACAAGGATAAAGTGGACAAGTTAGTTAATGTAAAATTATACCGAGGTATGATTAGTAGTTGATAGGTGTGAGTTGCATCATGTTTTAGGGTTTAATTTGTTATATATTAAGTGTTAATTTGAGTGTTTAACGTGTGTTTAGGTTAGAATTGTGTTAGTTTAAGTTTTTAAGTGTTTTTTTAGGTTAGTATAAGTCTTTGAGCTTAAAAGTTATATTTTTTAGGTACCTTGATGTGTTTGTTAGTGTTTTAGGGCCAATATCAAAGAACAGAGGAGTTTTGGAGACTTTCGAGTAGAAACTAAGGCCTACAATCATGACATAATAGGCCATGATCGTGATAAAAAAATGTGAGATAACCCACGATCGTGGCCTAAGGGACACGATCATGACAAAAGACTCTGCCATAGCCCACGATTGTGACATTTAGGCCATGATAGTGATAGGAAGGTTTGATGCTAGCCACAATCATGGCCTGTGTCAGGCAGATGCATAAACAAGAGAAAAAGTCAAGTTTCAACTGGCAAGGTATTTAAAGAACATAAAGAACAGAAGATGAAATCTTTTACGTCAACCGAATTTCGAAACCCTAGAGAGATTTATTGATGGATTAAGGAAGTAAACGAAGGAAGAGAGTTGTGGAGATGAAGCCTACGCGAAGTACTTCCTGTAATAGAAGGTTTCCCGCCGTTGTTGCCTCCGACATTCCATTCTAAGCCTATTTCTATTTTTATTTCATTCTTTATGATTGTATGGAATTTGAGATAGCCATAGATGATAGATTTGTTGAATGTTGAGGACGTCTCTAAACTCACCTTCAAGAATTTTGTCTTTGATATTAATGAAAGTTGATTTATTGCATTTTTATTAGATTATTTATATTTAATTTCTGCACTTCATAATTTGGTAACAAAATGAGAGGGTGAACCGGTGAAAATCATTAAATTGCACACTAACGAGAGTTAGTTAGTTTAATAGATCAAGAATTGAATCAAATCGGTAAATTTGTGTAACGAGAGATCTTGCATAGGTTTTCGGTAGTTTATTGGACAACTTAAGATTTAATTTAGGTTTGGGATAAATTGTGAATCGAGAGGTTGCAATTTCTCATTCTAATTGGGGTTAATCATTAATACTTGAGAGAGAGTAATCAACCATAGGATTGTCTAAAATCGGTAATTCAATAATTTTATAATCAATTAGGTTTTCATTAAAGTCGGATAAAAATCCCCTTTCTCTCAATTGGTAGTTTTTAGGTTGTTTTGTGATTTGTGATTTGGTGTTGCAATTGCTATATTATTTATATTTATCGAATTTGAGTATTAGAATTAATTGCATGAATGAATAATTTTTTGTTTAGTTTGGTTTATTTTGAATTATTGTGGTTTGAGTTTATCCTTAGATTTTAGTATTATATTAACCTCCTCGTAGGATCGACACCTTAGGTACTATATGAACGACCCGTGCACTTGCGAAATATCAAGGTTTAAAAATATTAAAACTTTGTCATATCAGAACTTACGATCAAGTTTTTGGCGCAATTACCGAGGAGGCAATTAATTTAATTCTATAGTTTAAGGCATTAAGTTAGATTTTAATTTTTATTTAGTTCTTTCTTTTTATTTCAAAAATCGTGCCCTTACATGAACAAAAAAGTCACGAGCGGTTCGGGTTGTGTAGCTAAAACATTAGACTTAGATATCACTCGACTAGAAAGAACCCTTAGGAAAGCTCGGCGAGAAGAAGAAGAAGAGATCATGAAATCAGCAATGGCTAAGGAATTTCAATAGAACATGGACCACGGAGTTAACTAAGGACTTCAACAATAGACTTTGATGGACTTCATGAGGTTGGGGTTCAATGCGGTGAACCAAGGAGTAGCTAGGTCATCTGTTTAAGTAGCCTCTTTTGAGATTAAACCATCCCTCCTTAATTTGCTTCAACAAAATGTGCAATGTTATAGATTGGCAAACGAGATCTCAACACACATATCATGAACTTCCTCAAAATTTGTCATACTTTCTGATCGCCAAATGTCGAAAGATGTAGTAAGAATTTGGTTGTTCCCCTTTACCCTTAGAGACAGAGCAAAGGCTTGGTATCATTCCCTTCACCCAACCAACATCACGACGTGGGATCAACTGATTCATGCCTTCTTAGATAGTATTTCCCATTAACTAAGACCACGAAGATTATCAAGGAAATCACCAATTTTTGTCAAGGTGATGGGGAATCAATCTATGAAACGTAAGAGATATATAAGGATTTGCAACAGAAGTGCCCACACCACAACCTACCCAAGGAATTCCTGTTGCAACCATTTTACAATGGAGTAAATCCACCTACAAGAAGCATAATTGATGTAGCTTTAAGAGGATCACTAATGTGAAAGACAGTTGATGAAGCGAAAAAGCTTATAGAGGAGATGGCAAGCAACGATTGTTTCTGGACGAACGAGTAGGGTAGGCAACCTGCTACCTTCAGGGAACAAAAAGAGTTATGGTGTTCGATCAGAGGAAAAAAATACAAGCAAAAATTAACAACCTGATAAGACAACTCAGCAGTATGAAGGCTTTGTCCTCAGCCCAAGTAAAGGCCGTACAATTAAAGTGTGAGCTCTGTGGAAAATTAGACCATGATACTGTGGACTGTTACTTAAGGGAAGACAATCAGAAGCAAGTAAATTATATGGGGGTATAATATGGACGAGGAGGAGGAAACAATCCCTATCCAACACCTACAAACTTCGGTGGAAGAATCACCCTAACTTCTCCTGGATGAACAATGTTGGAGGATAGTTCAGGCCTCAAGGACAACCGAGCTTCTAACAAGATAAAGCAAGCTCGATGGAATCGAAGTAGGACAAGATTTTGGATAAAATTGGAGGCATGGAGGATGTAAATAGGAGGCTCTAAAGCAAATTTGAACAAGTAAAAAAGAACCATGCCTCGTCTATACACAATCTGGAAGTCCAAGTAGGCCAATTAGTAGAGGCAATGTCTACTCGAAATGCAGGAATCCTTCCCAGCAATACCGAGTCTAATCCAAAAGAACGAATCATGGCTATCAGTCAAACCCAAGATAAGGAACCTAAACAAGTGAAGGAAAAAGGAACCTAAACAAGGGAAGGAAAAAGTAATTAAGATAACTCAACCTGAAATCCCATACCCTATGTTTAATCAGCAGAAGTCAAATACAAGTGGGGTAGCGAGGAATTTGAAGGAGATTGAGTCAAACAAGATCGAGGAAATGACAGAACAACTACAAATGAAGCTCACATTAAGGGAATCTGTCAAGAAGAAGGAGCAAATATTGGAAGAACACCCTAATGTTGCATAGAAAAAGGAGGACGCAAGGAATTTTTATATTCCTTTTAGTATCAATGGAGTGATCATAGACATGGCATTCGCAGATTTGGGAGCGAGTATCAACATGATGCCCTACACCTTTAGTCAGAAGTTAGGGTTAAGAGAGTTAGTGCCCACAAAGATATTGGTCAAGGCGGCTGACAGAACAGTGCATTAACCAAAGGGGATTATTAAGGATGTGCATGTAAAAGTTGATAAATTTACCTTTCCCACAGATTTTTATATATTGGACATTAGAGAAGATATGGAGACCTCTATGGTTCTTAGATGTCCGTTCTTGGCCATTGCTCATTCAATCATTAATGTTGACAGGGGTGAACTAACTCTGAGGGTAGAAAAGGAGCAAATAACCTTCCAAGTGTCAAGGAAAGACTATAGTTCTCCATTACCTCCAAGGAACATCAAGAAACCCAAATCTCGAGGAGAATGGGAAGATATCAAAGACCCTAGTAGTGCATTCAGAAAGAAGCGCTCATGTAGAAGAAGGCGAGGAAAGGAGAATCGTAATGAAGGTGAAACCTGTAGCATGGTAGCTCAAGTACAAATTGTGAGATTAGTGACTAAAAAGAGAAGCGTTGCATGGGAAAAACAAAGTGGCTTCCTTTGATTATTTTTGTTAGAACATTTGAATTCTGTAGCAATGTTTGCCTCTGAGTAAAAGACTAGGTCCTTGTTAAAAACAAAGTGTGGTCTTAATAACAAACTACCAGCCTTATAACAAGCTTGACTTTTCATGAAAATATACTTAGGAACAATTACAGAGTTTGAAGGACTAAATAATTATTAATGTGTGTGTACAATTGAAAAGGGTAAAAAAAATTAACACTTATATCTCAATTAATTTGTATATTTAGTTCAAAGCCTTAGACACAATTTTTGCATGTTAATGATCTGATATAAGTTGAATGATTGTGTTTAAGATTAAATTTATTTCATGAAGTTGAAACCATTGTCTCATTACTGCATTGTGTGTTGTGTGTTTGTGATGTGTTTATTATTTTGTTTGCTTGAGGACAAGTAAACGTTTAATTGTGAGGCTGTTGATAAGTGTGATTTGCATCATGTTTTAGGGTTTAATTTATTATGTATTAAGTGTTAATTTGAGTGTTTAGTGTGTGTTTAGATTAGAATTGTGTTAGTTTATGTGTCTAAGTGTTTTTATGGGGTTAGTATAAGTCTTTGAGCTTAAATGTTATATTTTTGAGGTACCTTAATGTGTTTGTTAGTGTTTTAGGGCCAACATCGAAGAACGAAGGAGTTTCAGAGACTTTCGAGCAGAAACCATGACCCACGATTGTGACAGAAGACTCTACCACAGCCCAGCCACAATCATGACAGAAAGGTTTAATGCTGGCCATAATCGTGGCCTTTGCTAAATGCACAAACAAGAGGAAAAGTCAAGTTTTGAATGATTTTTTGGATCATTTTGACCTCGGAAAAATCCTAAGGCTGCCAAGGTAATTAAAGAATATAAAGGACAGAAGATGGAAGCTTTTGCATTAACCAGATTTTGAACCTTTAGAGAGCTTTATCGAGAGATTGAGGAAGAAAATGAAGGAAGAGAGACGTGGAGATGAAGCCTATGCAAAGTACTTCCAAGAACAAGAGACTTCCCGTCGTTGCTGCTTCTGTCATTCCGTTTTGAGTCTATTTCTGATTTTATTTTGCTCTTTATGATTGTATGGAATTTGAGATAGATATAGATGATAGATTCGTTAAATGTTGAGGACTTGTCTAAACTCACTTTCGGGAATTTTGTCTTTGATATTAATGAAAGTTGATTTATTGCATTTTTAGTGGATTATTTGTGATTTAATTCTACACTTCATAATTCGATAACAAACTGAGAGGGTGAACTGAGTGAAAATAATTAAATTGCACTAACGAGAGTTAGGTAGTTTAATAGATTAAGAATTGAATCAAACTAGTAAATTTGTGTAACGAGAGATCTTAAATAGGTTTTCAGTAGTTTATTGGGCAACTTAATATCTAATTTAGGTTTGGGATAAATTGTAATCGAGAAGTTTCAATTTCTCATAATCTAATTAGGGTTAATGATTATAACTCGCAAGAGAGTAATCAACCCTAGGACCGTCTAAAACCGATAATTCAATAATTTCATAATCAAATAGGTTTTCATTAAAGTCAGATAAAAATCCCTTTCTCTCAATTGGTAGTTTTTAGGTTGATTTGTGTTTTGGTGTTGCAATTTTCATATTTTTTATATTTTCGAATTTGATTATTGGAATTAATTGCGTGATAGAATAATTTCTTGTTTAGTTTGGTTTACTTTGAATTATTGTGAAATGAGTTTAGGCTTAGATTTTACGATTAGATTAACCTTCTCGTGGGATCAACACCTTGGGTACTACACGAATGATTGTGCTTGTAAAATATCGAGGTTTAAAAATATTAAAACTTTGTTATATCGAAACCTGTGATCAGTAGTTTACTTTATCTTACCACAAGGAGGCCTATCATATGTTTAATATTTTTTTCTAAATTTCAATTTAATCCAAATGAGTCTTATTTTTTAGTTGTTAAGCATATATTAGATACCTATATTGTACCACATCACTAGGACTTTGGTATCCTAACTCTTTTAAATAAGAAATGCATACCTAATAGTTATAAACAAATTATATATCTTAGATAATGACTTAGAAAATATGGAGTAAAGTTCACAAAGATATAAGCACTCAGGTTGATTTCCCTTTTATTGGGCATAGGTCCAAAGTTCCCCTATGGAATAAACCTCATAGAGATACCAATGAGTTATAATAATACTAGTTTCCTTTACCTCATTAAAAAAAATCCCATTCAACACTTTTAAATCAAGCATATAAAAAATAAATATCCTTTCATTAGAGATCACATAAAAAAATATTGATATTAAGTTATAATCGATTGATACATCATATCAATTGACTGACATATTCACTAAACCATTGAGTGAGGATATTTTTTACTTGATCAGGTGAGAATTAGGTATGGTTGTTGGGAATCCCATTTAATAAGAATCTCCATAGGTGCTTAAAATTGATTTAATTATTGTTTACTTATTTATTATATGCTTTAGTATTTTAATATCAATTTAGTATACTATCGGATAATTAACTCTTTTTGATGTTTCAAAAAAGGTTGAGAGGAAGTTAGAGATATTAGATTTATGTAGAGTGATTAACTTCAGTGCTATCATGGTAATCCTTATAAAATATTGATTTTTGCTTAAAATAGATTAAATTGTAAGTTTTTGAGGATGCAAGAACTTAATGAGAGCTAACTATTCATATTGCCTTGGAATAACAAACTTTATATTTTTTATTATACTATTATTTGTCTAATATTACAAAATAGTTTGTCATAAACAAAATGGAGGATCTTGTTAGACTGAGGGATATTAAAATCTAAGTTTTGATGATAACTGAACAAAAGTACTACTAATGTGTCAAGTCAAAGATAAAAAGGGGGCATAGTTTAGTAATTAACCAGGTTGGATGATTCTGGATTAAGTGGATTTAATTTGAGTCTAGGGAATGATGATTTAATGGAACCCAGTTGTCTTCCTCTCCATAATAACTCTCAAGCATATAAACTAATTAGTGGTTACTTAAGTAACCATTGTGCTGCCCATCTTTCATCTTTTTGCTTTGAGTCACCATCTTCCCTCTTCAGATCTAGAGTTCAACATCACCTTTCTATTTAAATTTGATGATGCCACTATGATGAGTCCACTTGCTTCCACAGATGCTACACACTACTAAGTGGCAGAGGGTAAAACAATCCACCTTGTTATCTCTGAAAATATTGAAGGAAGAAAACAGAAGAAACAGAAGAAGAAATGAAGAAGAAATAATGAAGAAGAAGAAGAAGAATAGAAGAGTTACAAAGATACAGAGAGAAAAATGGAAGAGAAAAAGGAATTATTTTCTATTTTCCAAAACTTGTATTGTTTTACTTTTTTTGTGGTATTAATACTTCTCTCCCCTTTTTTTTACAGGCTTAACAACCTTGAAATTCTTGGAATCTAAAAACAACAAACTCTGGAACAGCCTGGAAGTAAAAGAAAAACATAAATCGAAGAAACAACTTCTACATCTTCTGTAACAAAGTTCTTCTATTTTCTTGGGCTTGTGTGTTGGACTAAATTTTTGTATTTTTTATTGAGTGTGGCATTGATGAAGGTTGTGTTTCGTTGTGCTTTCCTTTAGTTTGACTGTGCTGACCCTAGACTTTGATTAAGTCGTGACATAATGAATTTATTTTTTATGAAAGAAATAATGATCATGCACAAGTCAAGATACATATTTAGAAGACATTAGAGAAAAGTTGAAGTCTACCTTATTCAAGTGAAGAACAAAGTCAATACGAAGGAAGAACAAGGCACAGCAAAGTTAAAAATGAACATATAATGTTTGTAGGAAGAACAAGGCACATCAAAGTTAAAAACGAATATATAATGTTTGTTATACTTCTTACTTAGTCATTTTATTATTTTAAAAGCTCATCATTCATAAATACATTATCATTTCAACTTAGTGCATGAATCTTTTCAATCATTAAGAGGGACCAAAGTTTTGATTTCAAAGAAAACCTATATGATCCTTAAAACATACTTTGGGTAATATTTGGTGAAGTGTTTAATTTAATTTTTATTAATAAAATTGTCTTTAACCATTTGAAGATATTGACATCATGATTTTTGGTA
>JANQBM010000008.1:29395765-29406335 GCA_025594535.1 Erythroxylum domingense
GTGAAGTGTTTAATTTAATTTTTATTAATAAAATTGTCTTTAACCATTTGAAGATATTGACATCATGATTTTTGGTAAAAAATATTAGTATATAGATATAGGTTAATGATTGAGAAGTTGTCAAAACTTATAGACCAAGAGTTTGTAACAGAATTGGATTTGTAACAAAATTGACTATTATATTAGTCAATTGATGTATCATAATGGTCAACCGATATTCCAGTGGCTAGTACTTTGGTTGGATATTATGAGAAATATGTAATAATGGTTGACTAATTCACGTAAACTAACTGTTAGCAATAACTAGTTTTTGTTTCTTTGTTTCTAGCAATAGGTTTGACCGTTTAAACCCTATAAATACTTAATTTATTATGGATTTAGACATGAATAAAATCTACTTGTCTTACATTTCTGAGAGTTTTCCCGAAGTGTTTTAAGCATTCATTAATGCATTTTAAAGTTAGTGAGCGTTTAAAGTTATCAAAGTGATTAAGCAAGGTCCTGTGAGTTGTAAATTCTTGTACGAATAAGGTTACTCTTCACCTTAGAGAAAGATTATAAGAAGAGTTATTAGTTACGTGTAAAAAATAAGATTGTTGTAAGAAGGTTTCGTTTGCCTTGTTGAAAGAAGAGACTTAATAGAAATTCCAATAAGCAACTTAGAGAGTGGATGTAGGTAAGGCTTATTTGATGAACTACTAAAATTTAATTTGTCTTTTGTTCTTCCTTATACCCTTTAAATTATTATTTGATTGTGTTATTGATTTACATCAAGCTATTTTTCATCATATATTTATTCTTGTTCAATTCATTTATTAGATAAGAAATATTTTTTAAAATTTACCAACATTTAGTTCATCCTCTCTTAAGTTCCATTCTTAAGCAACAATACTAGAAATAACGGTAAGAGATATCTAAAACATTTTGCATAACGTTAGGGAAGATTTGTACCTTTTGTCTACTTTATACCAATTAAGCTTAGCTTTTTTATTGAAAATTTTTCCCACCTCATTTTAGATCAATTGAGCTTATGATCTATTAATATTAGAGTAATTTGTAAAACAAGCTCATTAATCATCTTAATTATGGTAGGAGACCTACAAATTAAAAGAAGAATTTGAAATATCTAAAACACCTCTCGCCTAAATGCTGCTTTCACTTATAAAATAAAAATTTTAAATATTTAAATGCAACTTATTATGTTTGTAAATGAAAAGTGAAAGTTATATCAATTAAATCAAAAAGTTTCATTGCTTAAAGAGTTTTAGAGAAATTAAGGGAGGAATACTTTTAGACATTTTACATCTTACAATCAAAATGATAGTGACACTTTTTCATTGTTTAAAGAGTTTTAGAGAAATTAAGTGAGGAATACTTTTAGACATTTTACATCTCACAATTAAAATGATAGTGACTTTTTATGAATTAATTTACTGTCAATATACTTTAGACTTAATTATTCCTTCATTTTCTCATTTATTTCCATAAGCCTTCTTTTTTTTCTTTTTGTGTTAAAACTTTAGTAGGGGTAAAAGCAATTTATTTGAAAAACAAAATAGATTTTAGGTTTATATTGTTACAAGTTAGTTATGTGCATTAATATTAGCGTGAAATGATATATGGTCCAATAAATAATAAAAATGTTAAAGTATTTTGAGTATACGTTAGAAGAAGTCCACTTATGAGGCTCATTTTGATATAACAACTTGACACCTCAGTAGACATAAAAGTAGAGAAAATCAATAGAACCTTCATTTAACAGTCATGTTCTTCCATTACTTAACATAACAAAAGGTATCAGAGTATGATGTTGGCACTTTTTACTATCTCATTTATAAGAATAAATTGATTCTCATTCAATAGTGTAACTAATAGGAGAATGGCAGAGGGTACAAGGAGTGAGGAGATCAAAAAATAGAGGATAACTGTTATAACTAAATTCATGATTTGCAGAAGTAGATGTAAGACATGCAAATACAATTACTCACTAATGCCCCTTCCACATTAAAAACTTCATTAATGATATCTTTAGGTCATTTTCAAGAAAGCTTAGTTTAAGTATTTTTTAATGACATTTTAGATTGTAGCCCTACCTTTGACAATGAACGCTTCTCTACGGTCGTTTCTTAAATACAAACTGATTTGTTGCCTAAAATTGGTAGGAATCTTACTATAAAGTATTCAATTTTCAAATCATCTCAAGGCGCATGGATGTCAAATGATTATCAATGATAAAATGAAACGCTTAAAGGGAAAGGGAGACTTGTGATGGGGTCCAATTATGGACTGAGGTCTAACCTTATCTCTATGCTTTATAAAGAACCTTGTCATGGTTATTCGAGGACATTGGCAACTTACTAAAATTTACAAACTCTGTTCTATTGAAAGGAACAGAAAGATGTCAGAAATTTTATAAGAAGATGTCCAATATGTCAAGGCTACAAAAACATCCCTAGTTAGGTTGTTACAACCGTTGCTTGTTCCTAATCAATGTTGGACATGATCAGCTGTGAATGATAGGTTTAACAAATATGACCATTTCCTAGGCCCTAAACACCCTTACACAACTGAATCTGTGGCTTAGACATTCCTTATCCATGTTTTCAAACTTCATGGGATGCAAGTAACTATTAAAAATGATTCTGTATTGTTACCACTTACCAAATAGCGATCGATGCAATGCTAACTCCCTTTGAGATTCTTTATTGTTACCTCCCATCTTACATATTTTACACGTGACTTTAGGCTGTTGGCATTCGTTGACAAGGAAACCCATTCAGATTGTCAAATTTCACTTTTAGAGGGCTTAAAAGAAGAAAAAGTAACAAGCCAATCGAGAGTTGGTACAAGGTCATCTCCAGCTTTACTGACGAAAATCCCCAACTCAGAAGGAAGAACCACAAGCTATCACCATTATTTAATACTCCTACAACATAATTTTACAATGTTTTCCATGCCATTCTCTGTTAGTTCCAAGTATTATTAAAAGGCGTAACAAAACATATACACAAGTCCTTATTAAATGGTCTAATATTTCGTAGAACACTCAGAGTTCCTATTTGATTCACACGAGTCCAAGCTTACAAGGAGAGGGAAGTAAATGCAGTAAAACCATGTAATATCCTATTGATTGATTAATTATTCAATCTGGTTATGTTCTTACGTGCGATACGATAACATCAAATGTAATTGCTCATGTTACAACAAAGGCACTGGATGAACCAGTGAAATGGCGGACTGCACCAAAGATGCTCCTTGCAGCACCAAAATGTCTTATCCTATACACACCTTGAGTGGCCGACTGAGGAATCCTCCATTCAACAGTTGCCCGACTCCTTGTGCTCAGTCTTGAGGGCCTTGACCACTTGAATCGAAGGCAGAAATCATCGTCGTCATAAGCTGGCACCCACAAATCCTTGCCCTGAAACTTCTCCACCAGTGCAAATGTACCTTCCGTCATGAGGTCATTCCTGGGGCAAGCGGACCAGAAAACAACAGTGACAGTGTCCCCTCTCTTGAAGGTGGAGTTCTGAGGAACATCTGCACTGCAGTCACCAAAATTGACACCCAAGGGGGTTGCATCCATCACAACTGGTGTAAGGAAGCTTATTTGTTTACTGAGGAGATTAGGAGGTTGTGGACCAGGCTGTCCGGGTTGGCCTGTGATAAGAGCATTTGCAAGCTTCTTGAACTCCTGAATATATGCACTATGCGTGTGCGGACCATATAAAGTAGAGCCACCCTGAAAGTGATATTGTTTTTCAGTCAAAACAAGGATGCGTTATCAACTTACCACAACTATGGTGCACTAAAGTTATAGCAACATGCTGCGAATTGTTCTTTTGTATAACCCGCAAAATTAAGGTGTGGAACAATATGCAGTGAAAATCTTGCAGTCAAATAGAACCATGTTTTTGCTACTGACCGTTGAACAAGTTAGTTACCTCGTATCTTTGAATTTGGTACTCTTCAAAAGTGGTCACATATTGTGAATAACTATTACTCAATCCTGCTATGACAACATGGACATTGCTATTAAATTCTTGATTCCCAGCACTTATGAGCACAGTCTTCACAGCATCTCGAAGACGCCTCCCAGCCATTGTTGTAAATTCTATTCAGAATGACTATTAGGAACTTCCCGAGAATATAAAAGACGTAACGATTAAGAAAATCTTTTGGGAAAGCAACTGCCACAAGTTCTTAGAAGTCAACAGATACAGAAAAAAGCAGGCAACGAAAGCTTATGCTACAACCAAGCTTCATGTGACTGAGAATGAAATGAACCCAATTAAGTAGCAGAAATCATATCCAAAGGTAACAAAAAACTTTGTACCTGAAGGGACACTAAGAATGACTAGCTGTCCCACTCGAAGGATCTGGATTGGAAGTACTGAAGGCTGTAAATCAATAAATGTAGATTTTACTCATGTTAAGAAGTGCATGAAAAAAGAGAAATTGTAGAGAACTTCAAACATCACTTCATGGAGGAAACTACAGAGCCTCTAGTTGAAAACAGTACATCTAAGTTACTCCAGCTATTACCTACCTTTCTGTTTCACAACTGAAAGAGAACATAGCATATGTATTGTAAACAAATAAATACAATAATTACTCACACATGAAAAGTGTATAAAAAGCAAACGAAATTATAGAGAACTTAAATCATCATTTCCAGCAAGATAATAAGGATTAACTAGTTAAACACAGCACATCAAACTTATTCCAGCTATTCCCTACAATCTTTGCTTTGTAGTCGTTAAAAGAGAATATAGAACATTTTTAAGAACCACACCATGTTGGAAGCAAATATTCAACTTACTGCCCAGTCATACGGTTCCTTCATTTCACCAGTATCAAGCAGGATGGGCTTTGGACTCTGGCACTGAACTTGTTCCTCAGATGGTGCTTTCAGCATATTGCGAACCAACTTCCAAAATGCATTTCCCTGTAATTGCACCAAAAGCGGATTAGTATTCTGAGAGATAGGACAGTGAGACAGATAAGCATCAGAATCACCTAATACCTTGTCATCTCCTTGTTTGAAATCAAAAGCCCCAGGTCCATCTGTTGTCCCTGCAGCAAACGCAAATCCCATTGCAGCAGGACATGTTTTAACCACTTCTGATCCTCCACCTTGCTTGGCAAGTGTCACTTCAATCTTAGACAAGTCTACAAAAGTGTGACGAGAGTCAACTTTTCCACTTATTTGCTCAGTTGCTTCATTGAAAAGATCCACAGCTTTTCTGAATTGTCTCTCTCCAATTAAACGTGTGCTTTCAAACTCATCAGGATAACTGTCAGATTAAGAATCAGGTAGAATTTAGCAATAAAACTTGCCAATATTTCACTGTTGAAATCAATGTAATGCACAGGATCAAGATACCCTGGTCCTCGGCCATAGCATAGTTCATTCTTTCCACCACAGGTACTATGATTGAAGTCACAAGGTAGGCCAGTGTCTATACAGAATGTTCCAAGAATATTGGGGCTAACATCACCACAGTTGGTTTGACAAAATGCAGATACGAATCCAGGTTTGTCAGCCTGCCTAAGAGCACTTCTGACACGTCTTGCAACACTTAGAATTTTGGTTACTGGTCTACCAGGAGGAGACTGGAATGATGATGCTAGCTCCAGTAGCTCATGGTCTACGAAAAATGAAAACAAATTACTCAGTGTCCCACTATTGACTGGTCATCATAATAGAATTCTTGGAACCAACAAATTTGAACCTCCATCTCCCTCCCTTGGATAATTAGGTTACAAAAAGCATGTTGTTTCAACATACAACACATTAGACCCAAATGTGTAAATTTCTATATACCTTTGAAAATTAATACTTGACAGAAGTAATGATCACCTTCTTCATTACAAAAAGACATCCATTTCACTTGTTGCAGAAATTTATAAACTAGAGCAGAATAGTTAAAATTTCAGAAAAGAACAAAAATACTATTTTCCATTCAGAACAGGAAAACAGAACTAGAAAAAGGCCAATCAAATAACAGTGACTATCAGCATATTGCAGTTAAAATTACTAGCTAATGTATGCACCTGCTGAAGTTTGTCGAAAATGAGAACTTCTATTAAAGGTGGGCTGAAATAAGATGAGGTAAGTTTACAAAGACAACCTTTTCATGAGCCTTTGTCCAATTGTCTCACTTAGATAAAAATGGAAGTGTATAACTTACGATTAACACGTAGGTCTGGTATTATGGATGAGACTCTTCGAGGGATACCATGAGCTACAACTTGGTCAGGATATGAGTTCCTAGCAGGATGATCACCACTCTTTTCAAACCAATCTTCCATAAATCGTGCAGCAGCACCCTTGTTATCCCCACTTATCAAAGAGTTTGTGCGGCTCATAGAAGTTCCATGAGTTGCAAACCAGTTGAAACTGCCAACTGGGCCCCACTCATCATCTACAAACTTCAAAAGTGTCATCTCTTTGTCAACATCATATTTGTATTTGCTTCTCTCTTCTGCAGGATTATTAAGATATGCACTAGGACTGCGGTTTACACTAGCATCTAAAAGCTCTCCTGCAAGAACAAGGCCAAGCATTAGAAGAATACATATATCACATGCAAATTGGATATGTTTGTACAGTTAAGAAAATTGACAAAATCCACAAAATTTATAGGTGCCAAGCATTCATTAAAAACTAACTTCATTATGGTAAAGAAAAAACAAATAATAACTATTTTTGTTCAGTGATCACTTCCTTCATCTGCGAAAATAGTAGATTTTTCTATAATTCTGTAAATGATGGGAGAAGAGATCATGCAGCAGAAAAGGAAATTTGGCAGTTTTATCAAACTAACTTTACCTTCATTCACAAACATTTTTCCAGGGCGGAGATTTTCATGAGCTTTTATTATACTATTCTCAATGCCATCCACAAGAACATCAAAAGATTGGCGCACAAATCCAAGAGATGTGACAATGTACACAATGTATTGAAGATAACCCCCAGGACCAGCATGAGTGTGAATACCGCTGATAGCTACATTTTTTTCAGTATAGAGGTCACCGTACCTGCCATTTAAAAACTTAAATGTTACTTCATTAGCACACCCAAAACTTGAATGGAAAAAGTTCTAAAGATTAACTATTGATTATACTTTCCTTTCATGTGTTATTAGTAATATGATCTTCCGGACAAAATGACTACAGAACCAACATATCATGTGATTTGATAATAGATGTGAAATTTGCTTCATCTCATGTTACTACTAGTAAGCAACAAAGTCTACCTAAAACTAAAACAATTAGCTGGAGAAAGAAGGTTCGAAGGAGAATACCTTTCCTTTAACCTCTCAAGTACTTTGATGGTCACAATCTGAGAGGCCATGCAAGCATCAAGATTCACAAATACAACTCGATTTCCTTCTGGGTCTGCCACAATGAAGGTACGAGCTCGCAAGCGGAAGTGAATCCCCGAAGCAATCTGATCCATGTTAGCATAACCCATCATATTAACATCAGCAGCAGGTCCTGTTATGTCATAGCTTCCAAGGCCAATTAAGTATTTGGAATCTGAGAGTACCCCTCCACCTTGTATCAGCAGGGCCAGAGAAACCCACAAATAAATAGTTGCACCCAGTCCCGAAAGACAAGGATTAAACACTGACTGTAACTCCATCTCGTTTAATATATCTTAATTCTCTCTTCTCATTTGCCTGCATTGAATGCATTTACAACGTTCAAAATCATCAAAAGTAACATCCTATACAGGGTGAGTTCTGGGTACAGTCTATATAGAACTCAGATTAGGAAGTCAAGTAATTGGCGGTTAGTTCAAGAAATGGTTGCCACCACTATGTCTACAGAAAACCAAATATAGGTCAGCGAAAAGAAAAACAAGCTCTGATTGGTGTAGATAAGTTTTATCCTAATATATCGCAGATCACTCGGAAGCATGCTCAACAAGGGGATAGGGTTATGTGCATTCAATAAAAACGCCCCTTGAACCTCTTACAATAATCAAAGTGACAATCTTTGTGCAAATAAATGAAAACAAAAATGACTTCCAAAACAAAAGTGAAAAGAAAAATAACACAGAAATTTCACACCTATAGCATGCATGAAAGGAAAAGTGCAAGAAAGCAGACCCAAAATCAAACACTACAATAGTAACGCCCCAGGACCCTCAAACAATAAGGATTCAAAGAATTATCCCTTGACTACCTAAAGCTTTCAACATAGATAAAGTTTAAGATAACACTCTATCAATCAAAAGTTTTAGTGCTGACTATAGTGAGAGCATAAACCCGGTATCATATCCTACTTTCAAGATAGACAACTTATCAACAGAGAACTACACCAAATTGCCAGCAGCAGTAAGGATTAAAAATCAATCAATAACGGGGACGGAAAACAGTCCCAAAATTTGAGGATCTTCAAACAGCAGCAGAACTTCAACATCCAAAATACAAAAGGGGGAAGTTTTCAGGAAAGAAAAAGAAAAAGAAAAAAGTTCGTACCTTTCACAACAAATTGGATAGCTTGATCGTGGGAAGTTTCCTCACAAAACTCTATGCTTTCTCTCTAAGCATTCATACACACATGGGTACACATATTTATGGAAGATGATGGCCACCTACAATTCTTACAGGGTCAAAAGGAATAAGATAGAAGCTTTATTGCTGTTTTGGTTTTGGATTACGGAAAAGCGAGGACAATGTTATTCTGCCTCGTAGTTCATTTGGTGTCCTTCAAATTTATGATATATCTCCCAGTCGGGTGCACGCACATCTTGTACTATCGAATGTTGACTCGTCTCATGACAGCCTTATATGTTACTGACTAGTTACAATCAGCTGTTAGAATATTGAAGTTTGAGCTTATGAACTAATTGGTGGTCGCGGACCTGAGCCTGCGTCTTCCTTTTCACTCACTCATCCGATCTTTGGGTCTGTTTGATTTAATTAATGAAATTAAATGTAACAGAATGCAACCATTTATAATAAAATAAAATATAATATAGTAAAAAATTATTTGAAGAGATAAAAGAGTTTATAATATAATATAGTGAAATACTAATTGAAAGATAAATAGAATATAATGAATAATAAATAACTACTGTACTATTGATATTAAAATAATTATAAAAAGAGATTTAACGCTATAATTTTAAAATAAAAATTATATCTAATTAGAAAGTTACGGTTCAATTCATAATCTTGACAAATAATTTTTTATATATATTTTATTTTAAAATAATAAAATTTATTATTTTATTATTAATTCTATATAATTTATTATTAATTGCATAAAAATATTATTATTAATTATTTAATAAATGCCTAACTCATCTCTAACTCAATTATACAGTAGATTATACACCAACTCTTAGCAAAAAGTAAAAACTATGACAACTAATAGGCTAAAACAATAGCTACGACCCAATATTATGGTCTTTCCTATAAAAATTGGACATCATAAATAAGGTTATACCTAGAGTTCATCTGGAAATCAAGAAATGAGAGCAGACGAGCAAATTGTCTAGAGAGTGAGGCACAGAGGAAGAGACGATGGAGGTGTGTTGTGAGCTGTGAGGAAGAGACATTAGTGGGGTAGTGTTTAATGTGTGGTGGCCGGTGATAGCAACACTTGAAGGAGAGTCACCGGAGAGGAGAATGGGGTTAGAGTTAGAACAAATAATTGATATTAGGAAAAATTATTGAGGGTATATTAGGTAGTATATATTTATTAGTTTATGTTCCTTCCTAAACTTCTCGAATCGGAGGTTTCTTACTTTCACTGGTGAACTTAACATGAAATATTCTGCTTTTATCTCATTCCGTTCCATTCCATTATGAAACCTTCAACCAAACAATGGAAGTGTATTACGTTCCATTCCGTTCCATTACTAACCCCTCAACCAAACAGGGCTTTAGAAGATAGGAAAGGGACACACACCCATCTCCCCTGTTATGTTTCACTTGTTTTAAAACCTACAATATGAGGTTTGGGACAAAAGAGTTTTTTTAGAGCATGTTAAAATCTTACGGAAGATTTTGGAAGTTTTTGGAGTATAGTAGAAGTTTATGGAAGGCCTTAGATGATAAAAGACTATGGAAGTTTATGGAAACTTATGGAACATTGTGGAACAATATGAAATCTTATAGAAGCTTGTAGAATGTTGTAATTATATATATAATGTATATGAAGTATGTAGTGTAGTGTTGAGAATTCTAGAAGGTCAATATAGACCATTAGATCAAGTAGATCTTAACCGTCAATTCTAGGAAGAAACAAGTATAAATACCTTTTACGATTGCCTCATTTGGATCATAGAAGATCATATAGTGCATTTTAAGCATTGTAGCTTTCTTGAGAAAGTCCTTTAATAAAGATGTTTTTACATTCTCCCATATTCCTTCTTCTCTTTAGCAAAGTGTTTCGTGTAGAAGTCTGACTTAGGAACGAGAGTGTACTCAAGTGCCAAACGAGCGTTGGTGAAAGTCCAAGTCCATTACAAATAGTATCAGAGCAACGTTAGAGATCCTTTGGGTGTCGTCGAGATGGTTGGTTTAAACGAAGTGACGACCCATAAAGG
>JANQBM010000008.1:29421154-29440407 GCA_025594535.1 Erythroxylum domingense
AGTCTCATTTTTGGTTCATCTTCTTCTAAGAAAATCTCCTCCAAACATTTCTTCTCCTTTCCTACCAAAGGATTTTGTTAACCTAGTTGTCCTTGAAGAACAAGAGGTAAATCAAATTGGTTGAGGATACAAAAATAAAGAGAAGATAGATTGCTAAATGAAAAGATTGAAAAGCAAAGGATTTGGATACAAGAAGAAGGAGAGGATAGCGTAGCGAGGATTTAAAGTTGTAACAAAGGAGTCGGTAATACTCTTCTTCTTGTTTATGTTTTTATTATCCTTATACCATATCATGTATGGATTGGCATGATGATTTGGATTCGTTGCTTCTGCTAGAAAAATCAATTCTTAAAAGTTTTGAAATATAATGTTTCTCCAACTATAACATGTTTTCTTGTTCCGATCCAACAATATGCACTCACAATAACCAATTCAACTCAAATTTGAAGACTTCTACATATATCACTATCATTTATTTAACCTTCAATAAGTATATTCCTATTAATTAAACACTATAAGTTATGAAACCGTTATAAAATTTTGATCTCAAATCCACTGATACAACCTTATCCTAAATCGTAAACTCTTATCACATTAATCAAACAAACATTTCAAGTCCAAGTTTAACCCTTCAAAGTTATAGTAAATTTTGTGTTCTTTCAACTTTGCTTGTACACTTTAAATCTTGTCATCTCTATCTATATCTCTATTTTTCTCAGTCATTCCATTAAATTGTTTTCACATCCTTATCAATTTAAAGATATATAACCAGTTACAGTAGTGTTCTAAAGGCAATCACCTTTAGCACTTTTGTACAAAATTTGTTTTAATTAATAAAACGAAAGGCAATTTTCATTAATTTGATATTCGTTTATATGTCAATTGATGTCGATCTTACATCAAATTAATGAAGTCTATGATACAAAACATAAAATAAATGAAATCATGATGAGGTCATGATAATGAAATTCCTATCAAGTGCAATTATATTAGTATATAAATAATCCCTAGACATAGGATTAATAAGATGGGACATTATTAATCTAGATAGACTAGCACATATTATACTCCTTGAATTTGATCAAGCAGTGGATCTCACAAATTGTAAGCATGATATTTTAACTTAACATGTGGATGTTTACTAAGAGTAGTAAGCACATCAAAAGACCTACTATTAGATTATCATATAGATGATTGAAAGTTGTGCATTAGTGTGTGTTTTTCTAAAGTATTTAGCATGTTTTTCTTGCTTAATATCTTATTATTATTATGTTTTAGGGTTTATTTTGTATGCTTTGATTAGTTTAGTTTTCATTGTGTTTTCTATGTTTGATATTGATTTAGGGTAAGAATTGATCATTTTGGTGTAGGTATAGAGGTTGGCCACATTTGCGATTGAGCTAGAAAACAAGAGAGGAGAAGAGAAGAGGAAGAATTATGACACAAGAACCTACAATTTTGGGTTTCATACCAATTCCCACGATCGTGGGATGTTTAACCCTAGGATATACTCGGGGTTCACTTATTTTTTTAGGTTTTCATAACTATTTAAGGACAACCCCTATGAACGAGAGAGCTTCATGTGGGACTTACCTCTTTAAGTAAAAATGCAAGTTTAGAGCTTCGGGAGAGGTAAAGATTCAAGGTTTCTTATTTATTATTGGGAAAAGAGCATACCAATGCCAGATTTTTCGTATTCGGGACAATAAGAGGAGGCATTTGATTTAATAAGTATACTTTGGTTTTTCTCTTCTAGTACTTGTATGATGGATTATTTGATTGTTGGGGACGTTATAGACATCATGAGTGGCTAGTTTAATTGTGGAGATTCCTTTTGAACTTCTTGTTAAATTCCTATTTTGTTGATTTTAATGATATATGTTTTTAATGAATGTTGAATATATATATATACCTTGCAATATATTGAGAGATTGAGTTAGGTTATTTGTGTAGAATTGTACAATGAGAGTTGACATTCTATAGACTTACATTCATCAAGTTAATTGATTAGTTGAAAGAGAGATCTTGGCTAATTTCATTGATCACCCATAGGATAATTTCATAACTAATTGAATTGGTTGAATGATTTTGTAGATTGAGAGATTGCTTAATCATTTCCATTTAATTTGGTAAGGGACAATTGATTACACCTAGAGAGAGGGTAAATAATACATTAGGATATCTTGGATGAAACATAATTCAAATAACAAAATAGAAGGGAGATAAGATAGTGAAAAAGTGATCTCCAGTTGTGAAAATCTTGAATTCTAAATTTCTGCATTTTTTAGTTGTCATTTGTGTTTTGTTAAGTTGTTTAAGTTAATTTAATTTTTCTAGTATATTGCCACAAAAATTTGGTTCTTAAAAAAAGATTAATCTAAATTAAGTGGTGTCTAAGCACAATCCCTGTGGGATCGATATCTGTTTATTACTATAAGTCACGACTTGTATACTTACAATTTTGAGCATAAAATGAGTAGAATACTTCACAATCAACAAGTTTTTGAGACTGTTGTCGGGGATTATTTATTTAAAATCTTGTTTAGTTTAGATTACTTTGATTTAAGAGTTTTTGGTACTTTTCCTTGTGCATTTGTAGGTGCATGAACACAAGGAGCACGTGAAGATCAATAGAAATTAATGAGAAGAGTTATTGGATATCACAAAACATGAACAAGAGTTAGGAAGAGCGAAGCATCGAAATTTTACACAGAAATATGGCTGAAGAAGTAGAATAAGGAGGAAATGGGAGGACGCTGATGGACTTCATGAGGCCAGGATTCAGTCCTTAAGGAATTTCGAGGCTAGCGATTCAAGCTAACAATTTTGAGATCAACCCAACACTCCTCAACATATTGCAAAATAGTGTGCAATTTTATGGGCTTTCCAACAAAGATTCAAATGCCCACATTGCAATTTTTTTAAAGATTTCTGACACCTTCCAATTTAATAGGATGTCTAATGATGCTGGGAAGCTACCACTATTGTCTTTCACTTTGAAAAATCGGTCAAAAGCATTGTACAATTTGTTAGAGTAGTGCTCTAAAAGCAATCATCTTTAACACTTTCGTACAAACTTTATTTTGATTAATAAAGTTAAAAGGATTTTTCATTAATTTGATATTTGTTTATATATATATTGATATTGATCTTAAATCGAATTAATGAAGTCCATGATACAAAACATAACATGAAGGAAATCATGATGAGATCATGATAATAAGATTCCTATCATTTGCAATTATGTTAGTATCTAAATAATCACTAGTAATTGGATTAATAAGATAGGACGTTTTTAATCCAGACAGACTAGCACATGTTATACTCCTTGATTTGATCAAGCAGTGAGTAACACCCCATTCACATACTAAGGGTTAAAGCCTGAGAATACTGTCCATAAGAAATATTATTGAGAGATTAGAAAAATGCATTTCATACTGATGCATAATATTAGTATATACACACACGTGAATTTGATAATTGCACACTTTACAATAAATTATTCATGCACTCGTTTGACATTTTTTGGGTATAAATAATTGTTTTAATATGATTATGATATGGATAGTGAATATTTTGCCTTAAAATTTGATTTGGTGAATTAAATTAGTAATTTATAATTTTTGGTGAAATTTGAAAATTTTCTAAAATTTAGAGTATTTTTGGACTAGGAAAAATTATAAATGGCGAGATAATTGATGAATAGTAGTAGAAATAAGTGTTAGATGTCAGTAGAAATTTTTATGAATGAAATTGGGATTTAATGACAAGTGTCATTAAAAATTGGGAGACAATTGGATTAGAAATTGGAGACAAAATGGACTAGTTATTAAAGTTGACCAAATGGGACCATAAGGTGGTTACATCTGGCAAGTGACCTATGCCACACAGCTCACTCTCGTAACTCACCCTTACAAAACTAATGTTCATTTGTTTCTCACCTTTAGCTAAATGCTCTCCTTTCTTCTCTTCTTCATTTTGTTCTTCATTCTTGTTCTTTATCTCATGACATTTTCTCACCCACCTCATCATGTTGATTTTGTTCAATTCCTTCACTTTGTTTCTTCAAGAATATGCTATCTCCTTCTTCATGTCTTAAGAAAAAACTAATCTCTCTCTTATAAATGATGATGATAGTGTGGTGTTGAGAAGCTAGGGTCAAGTGTGATTTGAAGACTTTGAAGCTAAACAAGTAAATAGAAAGCTTTACTCTTCTTGATTTGTTGAATGAAGCATGTGTGATGATGGTTAGAGTGTATATGATCATGAGATGGTGTCATATACATGTTGGAATGTGAATGAGAAAACCTGGGTATGTTCATGTCTAGCTTTTATATGTAGGATGATTAATGTTTCATAAATTGATGTAGAGATAATTTAGAGTTAGAATGAGTCTTAAAATGAGGTTGAAAGAAATGAAAAAAAAATGGATTTTTGTAAATGAATCTGATATGTCCTATTTTTGGGTTAATGATCAAACATAAATCATGAATTTTTGTGTATGATATTGAGCTTATATGAAGTTAAGAATGATGGGGAAATGATGAGTAATTATGCTAGAAATGATAGACTAAGAAAAAGAGATGAACTAGGATGAAAATGATGATGAAGTGTGTTGGAATATGTTAGATGGAGTGTTTTCACTGAACATGCATCTATATTTTGGCCATAACTTGGTCTTTAGATATCCAAATGGGCTTTTGAGTGAAAATGTTTAGAGCAAACTAGAAAATGTTTATGTCACGATCGTGGAAGGGACAACACGAACCTGTCCAGACCTAAAGAGAAAAAAAGTGGTCTTTTGAGTGAAGTTTGAACCAATCAATGCTAAGGTGCTTCCATATGAGGTAATTAGACTTGAATGAGATATTAAGTGAACCTAGCAAATGATGAATGAGATGAGTAAAGCAAGTAAAGTACATTAGATATTAAAGAATGATTGAAAGATGATAATTGATTATAAGATGTGAATAAAGGAAATATACCTGGGATTGTCAGTATGAGCATGCATTGTACCTCACAAATACATATATGTTTATAATGAAATGTTTATGTGATTGTGAAATTAATAATGTGTGTTCAATGTATGTATTGCATAATGTTGTTATACAGGATAGAATGACAACATCCAATCATTTTCTGATCATGGAAGCTAATGCTAATCTGGAGTGTACTGTGAGTAACCTAAGATGGTCTCACCTTAATTGTTTTTTTAATTCTAAATTTATTTGACATATGATGTATGTGTACTAATTTTTGGACAAAAAATGTCCAAGGCATTTGATACATGAATAATACATTGGAAGTTCTCCTTAATTGTTAATGTAATTGAATAAATGTGATCTCAACTTATATGTTGAATGCTGGACCAAGTCCGATGATTAATATGAATGAGAAAGTGAATACGAATGCATTGGATTGAGCACAGTGATTGAATATGTGAAATGCATTCATTCCATGAATGCATGAAATAGAAAGGCAGTTGTGACCAAAGTCACCAGTGAGAATGAGCTTAAAGCTCCGATATTTGTGGTAAGAGCCTAGGCTCAATGTATAAAGAGCCCTGTATCCTTATTGGATAAGGAACAGTATGATAGAGCCCAGTATCCACAGGGGATACAGGATGGTGAAAAAGGCACTCAGTCACAACCACGTAATAAATGAATATGAGTCTTATAAACATTTCATATACATGTGATATGAATAAATTGAATGATTGCTATGTTTTGAGGATTTTTTTTATTATGTGAAATGTATGAATACTTATCGATGAACATGTTTGGCATGATCGTGATGAATTGATTAATTATATGGTTTTTGAAATATGATAATTATGAACAAAGTGTTTCGTGATATCACATGATAATCAAGATGACATGAATTATTTGATAACATGAATTGTTATATTGCATGATAAGAGTGAACCATCGAGGATGGTTACTTAACTAAGTTCATAAAACTCACCCCAATTTGCAACATATTTTTCAAGCTCAAAGGAGACACCCAGTTAAATCAACTAGAGTCTAACTGTTGCTTTTAAATAAGAGATAGAGGTTGGGATCAGTTGGCGTCTGCATACATTTTTCTGTTATTTTTGTCTTAAAGAATGTATTATGTAAATATTGTACCATTGTATGTGAATAATTCTGATGAGTAATGACTTTATAACCAAAAATGTTTCAAATTTGAAAAGGGCCCAAATGATTATTGAAATTCTGCAATGTGCATATCGTTTGCAACAATTATGACTGAAATTGTTATAAATAAAATGGGCCATTAATGATTATTGGTTTTCTGAAAAATACGTATGATGGTTGAGAAAAAAATTGCAATAAGATCTGTTCGACTGCTCTAGCACACCGCTTTCATAGGGTGTGTGTTCTAATGTCCTCAAGATGTACGGATACGTGCTCAGTAAAAGTGGGGTGCTACATAGTTGGTATTAGAGATCAAGCTTAGTGTCTTACATAGGCACTTTTTGAAATATATGTCAAGTTACATGCATTTTAGACATGTCATAATAGGTAGTAGCAATTGATCCCCAATCTGAGTCGCATTTACATAAGTCACACGCATGAGCATTGTTAAAAATTAAGCTGATAGAAATAGTGAGAGGAATGATGATTTGCCAGAATGTTGGAAAATGAAAGTTTGTGGGTATTTAGAAATGATATGGTTAGATATGACACACAAAGATTCATTGCCCTTGTAGTAGTGAATGTATTATTGAATACGATATCAATATTGTATTGTGGTGCTATGCCCTTGAATGTAATATACATGTGAATACATTGTGTGGATTAATTGAGGAAAGTAGAGATATAAGTATAAATTGCAAGATCTATAGTGTGCAAGCAAACTGAAATGAAAATCAAAAATTTATTCCGACCTTGAGAAGGTGAACTTATATTCGAAATGGTTATTTGATTAATGTGATAAGAGTTATGATTTGACATAAGAATATGTCAGTAGAGTTAAGATTAGAATTTCATAATGGTTATGCCTTTATGATTCTAAACTGATTGAGAATATTTATATGCAAGATGTAACTTGGAGGATGAGATGAATGATAACGAGATAACTAAAAGTCCCCTAAGTTAAGTTGAATTGTTATTGTGAATGTATGTTGGATAATGCGATTATCTTGACAAATGATGTCATGAAGCACATATGTATCATATACTTGGATATGAGATAGGAAGAGACCCATGACTTATTGAATGCTTTTAAATTTTTAGTCCCTATATTTAAAATTTTAAGATGAGTCATAGTAATGTATGAAAGCGTTTATGATGATCAATTGGGGATAGATTGAGAGTATAAATGATGTTACTATATGTGATGGATTCGAGGAAAAAGAAGAAGGGCACAATCATGGCATAGTCCCTACGATCGTGGACAGGCACAAAAGGAGAATTGTTGTCCAAAATCAATTGAGATTAAGGTATCCTTAGCACAAGTTATTAATTGGTGAATTGTTATAAATACATCTTTAGATAAGATGTAACGATCTTGAAGATAAGTACCAAAGTATAAAAGTAAATTGATGTGCCTATTGCTTCATAGAGCTTTATTATAACGAGTATTCTGACCATGTAAAGTATGATAGAATTGATCTTATTGAGATGTTATGAATAGTTGAAATCGATTTTTTTTAGACATTAAGAATGACTGTATAGTTGATTGATAAAGCTTATGTGAACAGTATTGATGATAGTAGCATGAAATCTTCTTTTGAAGAAGACTTTCATCGAATTATGTTAAGTAAACCAGATGGTTTACTTTTAAGAATGAATGAATATTGAATAAATTAGAAGAGAATATTGGAGTTGCTTTTCTAATTGAGGCTCAGGCGTAAGAAGTCAAATATGCTACTGAGAGTGCAGGCATTCTATTTAATGTAAAGTATCTAACTATGTTATTGGATTCTTGAATTAGAGGTAATATGATTACTATTGCTAAAGGAACTCAGATCCACAATGTACTCTATATTCATTTATCTAAAAGATATAAACTAGATTTTGACGATTATGTTTAGAAAATTAAGACTTATAAATAAATTGAAATGTGTGGTGAAACTAGTATGTATAAGCAAACATTAGAATAATTCAATGAGAAATTAGAGGAAACTAAATGAATGGAGAAAATAATTCAAGAAAAGAAGTAAATAGGGAGATTAAGAAAAATAGGTGATATCATTACCTCATTTGAGGAATCAACTACCTAAGAATTTCGAGAAATAGTTATTGATACTATGAGTTAATTGAAATACCTAATTGGGTTAACAATTGCCCACGACTGTATTATGGAAATGAAGAATAAAATGTTCCAACTTTGCTTGGATGAATTAGTGACTGTGATCATAGAAGATATTTTGAGTGAACACTTGAGTTTAGCCTTACTTATCATGAAGGAAAAACAATTATATGCCAATTCCAACAAGAGTGAATCTCAGCTTAATTAAGTAATATGTTGGGTTATGTAGTGTCTGAACATGGCATATTGGTAAACCCAAAGAAAGCAGAGGTAATGAAGAAGTGAGAAACTTCTAAGGAAAAATGTGTCATTCAGATAGACTCGTGAATATAAGAAGAATTTTAAGGAATTAAAACACCAATTGATTACAACATTGATGTTAGTTATTCCACTTGGATTTGGAAACTTTGTAGGATATAATGGTATTTCACACCAGAGATTAGGATATAATCTAATACAGTATAATAAGGTGATTTTGTATGCATCAAGACAATTAAAGTTTCATGAGTTGATTATTTGATACATGATTTAGAAATTTCTGCAATAGTAATTGCTTCGAGAACTTAGAGATATTATATGTACAGTGAAACATTTTGGGTATATGTATATATATATATATATAGATCATTATAGTTTGAGTTAATTATTGAGTTTGAAAGAACTGAATACAAGACTGAGACAATAGATAGAGTTATTGAAAGATTTTGATTGTACAAATGAGTAGTACCCAGTAAAGCTACTGTTGTAATATGAAGCATTGAACCGAAAATCCAATAGCATAATGGTACAAATTCAGATATTGAGGTTACTAAACCTAGTGCAATAAAGAACATAGAATGTTCAGTTGAATTAGGGGCAAAATGAAATGTTATTAGCGATATAGAATTTAAGATCAGTTTGCATATAAGGATTAGAAAAGCCCAAAGTGAGGATTCAGAAATTGTGAATCTTATTAAGGAAATTTCGAATCTTATTAAGAAAGTGAAAGTAAATTCGAATTTGTGTTTGAATAGTAAAAATGATACTTCGTAATTGTAGTAAAAGTATGTGCACCCGATACCAATGATTGAGCAGAGTGATTATTAAAGAAAGCATAAATAGCAACTTATGCTATACATCCTAGTAAGAATACGCTAAAGTAGTATTTAGTGAATGAGAATGAAGAAGAAAGTGAACAGATGTGTAACTGAATGATTGAGTTTCCAACAGTTTTAACTATTGGAAATATACTTAGAGCTTATATTTTGGAGTTCCTAGGAACATGTGATTAATATACAGTTCTGATTGAATTTGATCGTAACAATCATTGTCAGTGTAGTCTTAGTATGACCGTACACAGTATAATTGAGAGGTTAAAATTGAAATTGTATGAGGTGTTATACAACAGAATGAGCAGTTTGCCTTTATATTGGGATGAATAAGGCCTAAAATGGTTGAAGGTCAGAATTGATTCGAGATGTTATTGATTAGTGAAATTGAACTGTATCAGAAATTAAGTGATTCAAGAAAGATAAAAGAGTTAGGTGGATCAACACCTAAGATATGAAATATAGAGTGATAGATAAAGTGTTTATGAAAGTACCAACTCGACAAAGTGTGGTAAAGTTTGTTAAAGAGGGTAGCTAAGCCCGAATTGTATGGGTACATATGAAGTTATTGAGAGCATAGGGCCATTGACTTAAGTTAGTCTTACCAATAAGGATATATTAGATCCACACTATGTTACATGAGTAGGTATAGAAGATATTGGTATCATTCGATAGATGTATGGTTGAGAAAACAAATTTACAATGACTTCTGTTTGATTGCTCTAGTGCATCGCTTTCACAGGGTGTGTGTCCGAATGTCCTCAAGATGTATGGATACGTGCTAGGTGAAAGTGGGGTGCTACACAATGGATCTCACAAACTGTAAGCATGAGTTGTTTAGAGTTAATATGTGGACGCTTACTATGAGTGGTAAGTACATCGGATAACCCGCTATGAAATTATCATATGGTTGATCTGTTGAATTTCAATGATTAAGCTCATCATAGCAATGGTGCAAATATCCTTAGACTTAAGGTACTCAAGGATATCTTAGATATGAATCCTATGATTTGACATCATTCCTTGTTACCTCAAGATGAGGTCACTCTTAGGGTGGTGATTGGGTATAGCTATTTGTATTTGAAGGTAATTGGGTAGCCAATAAAAGATTCATCACTCCTAATAGAAGGAGATGATACCCACGGCCTCTTGTCGGGGTCATTACTTAGGAGTCTCTAGCCAAAGCAATTATGTGTCATGAAGAGAGTCTTCAATGACACATAGGGTAATGAGATCCCAAGAAAATAACTAACATCACTTGGACTAGATGTCACATAGTCATTCTAGTAAGAGTTGACACATAGCCCATACTTCCAACCAAGTGGGGTATAGTATGGTGAAAGGATGAATTATATGGTAATTGTTTATTGAAAGGTTCATAATTTGGATAATTAACTATGGAAGATTTCATATGTTAATCCACTTATGTTTTGACAAATTGACATCATGAACCCTTCATGGTTTGATTGAATTAAGAGTTAATTCAAGTGCCTAAAAACAACCGAGAACCTAAGGGTCACATGCATAAAATATCGGATGAAAAACATAGTATTTATATCAAAATTTAACCAAGCCATGATCGTGACTTATAGGTAATGATTGTGACCTTGTTGGCCATGATCATGACAGAGCGCGTGAATGGGTACATAAGCGAGTTCTTCGCTTATGTACACGAGGTTTTTACACTTCTTACACACTCAAGTGAGAGGATAGGGGCTCTAGAAGAGTTCTAGACTAAGAGAGAGGAATCAAGAGTCTTGTTCTTGCAATTTATGCAGGATTTGCATGAATTAAGGTGTATGCAATAAGATTCTTGATCCATCTTATATCATCTTGAGCATCTACTAGAACTCATCTAGTTTGGTGCTCTCATCACCTTTATACATTGTTTCTTAATCTTTGCATGTTCTTGGGTGATTAAGAACGGGTTTGGTGTTTGTAACAACCTAAACATGGAGAAGAAATCAAAAAGGAGGAGAAACATAAGGTAAAAAGGTTTTATATTTCATATTCTTTACATATCCATGCACACATGTTAGATTTTGTAGTTTTTTGGCTTGTGATGGTGTCGAAATCTTGATTCTGATACTTCCGCTGCATTCACTTGCATGTGATGCATGCAACCATGGCTAACCCAATAGTGTTATCAAAACAAGGTTATGCGTGTAATAGATGATGTATTGAACATGTGCAAAGTGTTTGTTGGGTTGTGATTGACATGCATGTTGATTTAGACTAATTCATGTAAACTGTATAAATTTTTTTAATTTTCTTTCTTATAAAAGTTTATAAGATGTTATGTTATGCTTCTACTAAAGGAAATTGGAATTGAGTGTTATTTGCTATTTTATTTCGAATTAATTTCCAGACTATTCATATGTTGATTTCTGGGAATTTCTGGAAAGCTGAATGCATGTGCTGACTTTGAAAATTTAGTAATAATTCTAGAAATTTTTTTTTATTTTTTTTCAAAAAAATATTTATAAGATATTATTTCATGTTTTTATAAAAAGGAAATACAATTGAATTTCATTTGCTAATTTATTACAAATTTAGTTTCAGCTTAATGCATGTATAAAGTTATGGAAATATGATGAACATACATACATTTAAATTCCATATTAATTTTTATAAAAGTTGTTTTAATAAATTTTATGCATGCACGTAAGATGAGATGTTTCCACATGTATGAGATGCATGACACTTGTTTTTAAAGTGATTAAGTTATACATGCATGATGTAATGTTTGACTAGTGTTAGAAGTAACATGACAAGTGCATTACACATGTGATGTGTTGGCTTATTCCCATTTTTTAATAAATAAATCCTAGGAATTAATTTATGGAATTTTTTATTAGACATAGTCAGGATGTGTATAAGACTTTGGAATTTTTCCATAATTAATTGAATTTGATTCAATTAATAAATAAAGTCAAAGTTAACATTATTCAACTTTTTGAAAGTTGATAGAGTTGACTTACTAAATGACTTATAATGTATGTATTTTAGTTATGAGACCTAAATAAGGTTCCTATATGATAAGAAATGTATTATTTTGATGACAATAATATGCTTAACATATGTGCTTGAAATTAAGGTTTTGAAAGTTTTCCGAACATCGAATTGGGCCCTTTAGTGTCTAATAGGTTAACTTATTTATCTTAAAGATTTTGGCCGTCAAAATAATTTTAACATGTGTCGAAATTGCTTAGATATTAATTTGAGATGACCTAGGGATATTATATTTGACTAATTGATGTATGGAAATTTTGGAAACCTTAGGGATTAATTTAGAATTAATCCAAGTAGGGCATAGCATTTCTAGTATGACTAGATAAAAGCATATAAACTAGGATTAAAGTGTTTAATCTAGACATCAAAATAATTGAATTTTAGGGTTCCTAATCAAATCACATTTATAATTCTGATTAGCTAAGACTAACACTAGTACCCGATTAGGTTCAAGGGTTGAATCAAATCACAAACTTTAGGTGCATAGTCAAGTCACAACCTAAATTAAACCTCCTTTATATGATACATGCATTATATGCATTTGAAGGGTAGTTATGGATATAGGTTCAATTAAATTGAGTTGTCCATAATCTGAACCTATATATGTGATATACATATTCAAAATCATCCAAGTAGTGATGAGACCAAAGGACAAAACCCTCAACCAAATATTAGGACTTACACCTTCCATTGATATAGCAAAAACTAGAGTTCTTTTTAGAGTTGGGTTGTTGGGCAAACCCAAGCTTTCTCTACACGAATATGTTCAAACCATGAAATTAGATTTCTAGATTAATGGGTTGGTCCTAACTGGAAGTGTTGATTTATTGGAAAAACCCAAGGTTAACATGGATAGAGGCAAAGTTGGGTTATATACATAGGATGTATACAAAATAAGAGTTGATAACCCAATGAGTGTGTTAAATCAACAGTTGATGGCTCAATTCGATAATTGCATAACTTAATGCAATTGGTATGAATGATACCAACTGATTGCCCTAAGGTGGCTTATTGGGCAAACCCAAGGTCATTCTTGGTGATATCGGATATTGAACCATTAAGTTTTCTCAAATTCATAGTGAAGACTATGGATTTGAGTAAGAATAATGGGACCTATAATGTATGTGATTGAAGTCCTTATCGATATGCATTAATGTACATTCTAACACTTTCTCTCATTCTTCTAGGTTATTAAATCGTCATGATGTCATCTAGAGTGAACTTACACTTTTTATTAAAGTCCAACAAACTCACGAGACCTAACTTCTTAGATTGGCTATAGACTTTGAGAATTGTTCTTAAACCCCAAAAACTAGGATATGTCTTAGATGAACCACTTCGCAATCCCCCTACTGTCAATGTGTCTAACGAATATCAGAAAGCTTATAAGAAGCTACTAGATGATAGTGAGTTGGCTAGCTATATAATGGTAGTCTCTATGTTACTAGAACTGCAAAAGCAACATGAGGCTATGGATGCTCATACCATAGTCAACCATCTGAGGGAACTATTTGATGAGCAAGCTCGGTCTAAAAGGCTCGAGACATCATGGTTGCTTTTTCGTTATAAGATTGTTGAGGGATTATATCTAGTGCAATATACGCTGAAGATGAATGGATACAATGAGAGATTGGCCAGTTTAGGCTTCATAATAGATCATAAATTAAGTATAGACTTAATTCTGACTGGTTTGGCCGATAGTTATTCATACTTTGTGCTTAATTATCAGATGAACCAAATATCCACAATGATACTTGAGCTGATTAATATACTCAAAACAATAGAGCAGACTGTTAAGAAAGATAATAAGGCTATGATTTTGGTGGACTCTGCTTCTAGTTCTCAAAAGAACCAAAATAAGAAGAATAAGTCAGTGGGAGGTGCAGCCAAGAAGAAGGCAAAGGAGACAACACCAAAAAGGGATATACTTCCATTGCAGCAAGGAAGGACATTGTAAAAGGAACTGCAAAGCTTATCTAGAGTCACTGAAGCAGAAGAAGGCATTAGATGCTCCAACATCTACCTCAGGTACGATATTTATCATTAAGGTTAATACTATTTCTGATGATAACATTTGGGTATTAGATACTGGATGTTGCTCACACATATGTGTTGATATGCAGGTCTCAAGGATAGTAGACTGCTTAAGAAGGGAAAGATAGACCTACGTGTGGGAAATGGACATATCTTTGTATCTTCCTAGTGGGCTAGGGTTAGTTTTGGAAAATTGCTATTATGTACCCATTATGACTAAAAACATTGTATCTATTTCATGTCTTAATAAAGCGGAGTTTCATTTAACTTTTTTAGGAAATGGTTATTCAATTAAGTTGAATGAAATGTTGTATGGTATTGCTGCATTGTGCAATGGAATTTACATATTAGATATGTCCAATCCAATTTTAAATATCAATGACAGTAAAAGACAAAAATGAGATAACATAAGATCATCATACTTATGGCATTGTTGACTTGTTCATATAAGAGAGAAACACAAGATTAAGCTACAGAAGAATGGTAGCCTACGGTCATTTGATTATAAATCATATAACACATGTGAATATTGCTTGTTAGACAAGATGAACCTTGTGTGTACAAGAAGGTTAGTGGGGGTGCTATCATATTCCTTGTGTTATATGTGGATGACATATTAATAATAGGAAATGATGTCTCAAGTTTGCAATCAGTCAAAATTTGGTTATCCCATATATTTTCCATGAAAGACCTTGGAGAAGCAACTTATATATTGGGAATAAAGATCTACAGAGATAGATCAAGGAAGTTGCTAGGTCTTTCATGGTTGACATATATAGATAAAGTGCTAATGAGGTTTGGCATGGAGCAGTCCAAGAGAGGGTTTCTTCCTATGACTCTTGGGATAAAACTCTCGAAATCTATGTGTCCCAAGACGCAAGATGAAAGGACTCGCATAAGTATGATCCCATATGCTTCAGTAGTACGATCAATCATGTATGTTATGTTATATACAAGACCCAATATATCATATTCCCTAAGTGTTACAAGCAGAGATCAATCAGATCCTGGTGAGTGTCACTGCGTGGCTGTCAAGAATATCCTAAAGTACTTGAGAATGACTAAGGATGTATTCTTGATATATGGAAATGGAGATCTCGTAGTGAGTAGAAATACAGATGCCAGTTTTCAATCTGACCAAGATGACCCTAAATCCCTGTCAGGTTATGTTTTCACAATGAATGGTAGAGTAGTAAGTTGGAAGAGTTCTAAATAACAAACGACTACAGATTCAATGATCGATTAAGAGTACATTGCAGCTGCGGAAGCAATGAAAGAAGTTTTTTAGATCAAGAAGTTCGTTATGAAACTTGGAGTGGTTTTGAACATAGTAGACCCAACACTGTTGTATGTGACAACAATAGGGCTATTGCTAAAGCCAAGTATTGGCTAATTTTAAAAAACAATCTATTAGTTTTATGCTCAAAAACTGTAAGTATACAGTTTATAAGTTATAGTTAGAAAGCAGATTTCGATCCCATAGGGATTGATGCCTAGACACCACTTAATTCAGATCAAACTTTGTTTAAGAAACAAAATTGTTTAATGGAAATAATCTGAAAAATTAAATGACTAATAATGAATAATTAACAAAACCAAAATGTAGAAAATTGGAATTCATGGTTTTAATAACTAGAGATAAATTTCTCCCTATCTTATCTCCCTCCTATTTTACTAGTTGAATTGTGTCCCACCTAAGATGTCTAATTGTATTAACTACCATCTCTCAAGGTCTAATTACCTGTCCTTAATCAAATTAAATGAATTTGATTAAGCAATCTCTCAATCTACCTAATCACTCCACCAAGTTAACTAGTTATTAAGTTATCATATGGGTGATCAATTAAATTAGCCAAAATCTCTCTTATAACTAATCAATTAACGTAATGAATGTAAGTCTATAGGTTTCCAACTCTCGTTGTACAGTCCTACACAAATGACCCAACCTTAATCTCTCAATGTATTGTAAGGTATATGAATATAATCAATAATCATCAAAGACAACTTTCATTTAATTTAATAAAATAAGAGTTTAATAAGATAGTTCAAAAGTAATCCCTAAAGCTAAATCAGCCACTCATGGTCTCTATAACATCACTAAATATTCCATCTTATAAAGATTAGAAGAGATAAAAATGACAGAAAATTGAATAAGAGAACTCCTCCTCTTCTTGGCCAAAATCTGTAAATTCTGGTGTTGATGTGCTATTTTCCCAATTGTTGTTGATGATCCTTGAATCTTCACCTTCCTCAAGGCTAAAAACTTGGATTTCTCACTGAAGGAGGCTCTTCTCCATAGATGGTTCATGTCCTCTTTCATCCATGATGGTTTAATATCTTATATAGTCCAGAAAACCTAAAGTTTAATTGAACACCATATAATATCTCAGATTAAACATCCCACAATCGTGTGAATTGGCATGATTCCCACGATCATAGGATCTTGCAATAGAACGCTTCCTTTTCTCTTCTCCTCTTTGGTCTCAAGCTCAATCTCCAAGTTAATAAATCTTCATTCCTACATAAAAATGATCAATTATTACCCTAAATTAACATCAAACATAAAAGAACAACAATGAAGATCAAACTAAATGAAAACATACAAAATGAATCCTAAAATATAACAATAATTAACTATTATGAAATAAACACATGCCAAATACTTAGAAAAATGTAAAATAATGCACAACTATCACTAAGGAATGAAGTTCTCATCAGAGGTCCAAGCACATATTCAAGAGATATCACCTGATCAAGGATAATTGACAGAGATGATGTGAAGATAAAGAGAGTGCCCACCGATTAGAACATCACTGATCCTTTGACAACCCACTTTCTTAACTAAAATTTGATTCTAGTGTGCTCACCTATGGTATTAGATACAAAGGCGATTGGCTTTAGTACAAGTGGGAGATTGTTAGAGTAGTGCTCTAAAGACAATCACCTTTAGGACTTTAGTACAAACTTTATTTTGACTAATAAAGCGAAAGGCAATTCTCATTAATTTGATATTCTTTTATATATAAATTGATTTCAATCTTAAACTAAATTAATGAAGTACATGATATAAAAAATAGCATGAAGGAAATTATGATGAGATCATGAGAATGAGATTCCCATCATGTGCAATTATATTAGTATCTAAATAGTCCCTAGTCATAGGATTAATAAGATAGGACAATACTAATCCAAATATACTAGCACATATTATGCCACCTTGAATTTGATCAATCAATAGATCTCACAAATTGTAAGCATGAGATTTTTAGACTTAACATGTGGATGTTTACTAAGAGTAGTAAGTACATCAAAAGACCTGCTATTAGATTATCATATGGATGATCCATCAAATGTCAATGATCAATCTCATCATAGCAATGGTGCAAATATCCTTAGACTTGAGGTAATCAAACATACCTTGGATACTGATCCTCTACTTTGAAATCATTCCTTGTTGCCTCAAGACGAGGTCACTCATAGGATGATGATTGGGTACAGATAATAGTATTCAAAGGTAATTGGGGTAGCCATTAATTTTTGAATTTGATTGTAGTTGGTGTTTTGTGAATATATTTGTTTTTAATCATTCTTTTTGTTACTTGTTAATTTTTAATTGTCCATTAGTTTTGGTGCACGGTAGTGACCAGGTCTCCTCGTAAAGTAATTGAGCAACTTGATCTGGAGATCGAGAGAACACTGCGGAGATTGTGTAGGAAGCAAGGTCGACTTTGGTTAACGAATTGGAATCAAAATCTAAAGATATAATGGCAAATCTGAGAAATTTAAGGGGGTTGGTTGCACCCGATTTAACTTATAGACCATTATGCATAACATTTCCGAATTTAGCTGAACATGTTACCTTTGAGTTAAAATCTAGATTAATTCATTTATTGCCTAACTTTCATGGCCTTGTAGGTGAGGATGCACATAAGCATCTTAAGGAACTCGATGTGGTGTGTTTGAGCATGAATCCTCACGGAGTGACGGATGAGCAGATCGTGTTGAGAGCTTCCCCGTTTTTGCTTAAAGATGTAGCAAAGGATTGGCTATTTGATTTACCTACAGGAAGTGTGAGCACTTGGTTGGAAATGAAGAGATTGTTTTTGGAAAAATATTTTCTGGCCTCAAAGACAACAAGTATTCGAAAGGTGATATGTGGTATTAAGCAACACAATGGGGAGTCTCTTTACGAATACTGGGAGCGATTTAAGAAGTTATGTGCCAGTTGCCCATATCACAACATACCAGATCAACTTCTCATCTAATATTTTTATGAAGGATTACTGCCAATGGAGAGGAGTTTGGTTGATGCAGCGAGTGGTGGGGCACTTTGCTAGAAGACTCCCATTGAAGCTAGGATATTACTTGAGCGGATGGCTACTAACACCCAATAATTCAGCACTCGTAATGATGTTCGACGAGTAAATGATGTAAGCAGTTAATCCATTGAACATCGTTTAGATGAACTAACATATTTTGTGAGACAGATTGTAGTTGGACAGGAACAAGTGAAAGCATGCGGAATATGTTCAAAAATAAGTCATCCAACTAACGAGTGCCCAGCTTTGTAAGAAGGGAGTATGGAGCACGTGAATGTTGCAGGAGGGAACTTCCTGAAGCAATACAACCCATACTTGCAGACGTATAACCCAGGTTGGAGGGATCACCCCAACCTGAGTTATGGAGCGAATCGACAACAAAATCACTTTCAGAATCGGCCGCAAGGGCCACCATGATTTCAACCAAGGCAACAAGGAGCGCAAGCAGCTTCTTCTTCAAGTTCAGCTGCATCTTTAGAAGAACTTGTTAACAAACTTGTTGCTAGTAATTTGCAATTTCAACAGGATATGAAAGCAAGCCAAC
>JANQBM010000008.1:29464462-29487610 GCA_025594535.1 Erythroxylum domingense
ATTTTCTCATTGTTTATTAATTTTATTTTATATATTACATTATAATTAATAGATCATATATTTTTCCTGCAATTAATCCTTTTTTAATCATGCTTAAATAAGAATTAATTAATACTTTCCGGTTCATAATAAACCGTCAATGTTTTAAACTATCTAATCAATTAATTTTTATTCACCCTTCATATTAATTATAATCTTATATTATTTTATTAAATCTCCCATATTTAAAATTTCTATTATTCTATAACTATTCTTTCCTTACATTATAACTCACTAAATTAACTGGGCATTATTACTACGCATCGCACAGTAATACTCTGCTAGTCTTATGATAAGGGGCACAAGCCATTCAGGTAAGGCTTTGGGCTAATCAAAAGCCTTAAGAATGCATTAACTTCATGATAAATTTGATTTGAACTTAGGAAATTTATGTGGTCCTACCTCTAAGATTGCATGCAACTCTTATTATTCATGATATGATCTATTCAAATATATTATTTCTCAATTCCAATATATAACATGTGAAGTTGAATCAAAATGTTAGAAGATTTCAAATTAATGATAGGTAATAATGATGGATGATTTGCAATAAAACTTGGATTTTTCATTAAATCAAGAAAATAATTCAAAACAATAGTTCTAGGTTTCATCCCCATCTAGTTTATGTTAAGATAAAAGAAACCAACAATAATCAAGAAATAAAACAAGATAAAAGAAAGTATTATCATAGATCTTAAGATCTTGATGTTCTTGGGAAAATCTTTATGGAATGCCCACTTATTGTCCAAAGTTGCTTCATCATTATATCAAGACTTTCCAATCAGACCCCTATGATTGCTCTCTCGTCTCTCCTTATTATATCAAGACTTTCTAATCAACCCTATGATTGCTCTGTCGTCTCTCCTAAAAGCTCATTATAATCTTACGAGGTCTTAAAAAATACAAAGACTTTACCACAATACAGGACCAACACGAGCTCTCGTTGAGATTATGTTCTTTACAACTGTGTAAAACCTTAATTTATGTAAACATTATTGCGAACATACTACTATGTGAGTCTACCGAAAACAGTCTCTTTATTATATAGGAATAAAGTTGCGTACTACCAAACCTCCCTAAATCTTGTGTTAGTGCGAAATTCCAAACTGAATGATGATGATGATAATGATGATGATTGCGAACATAGGTTAAAAACATGAATCCGTGTTGCACCCGTAATTCCTTTGTCTTGCATCTGAAGGTTCATTTTAGGAATACGGATCTCAAGGCTATAAACATGGATATGTATTTGGGTCGTGTTCATTCATGTGATAAGTTGTTGAAGAAGCAGAATGATTCAGTAACATACATAGGACGTAACACGGTACTGTGATTGACTCGCGTTTTGATAATGGGTCCAGAATCAACCCACGTGAATCCAAATTCATGCCAAATTTTTTTCAATTAGGCTTTAATTTGCCGAGTTTGTTCCTTTTTTATTAGAAAGATAAAATAAGACATAAATAAAATTGAACTACATTGAATACTAAGTCATATGAAAATCATTTAAATATAAACAAAATGCTATCAAACTTATGTTAAAAAACATAATCTAATTAAGATTCAGCTTAGCAAATCCGAACACAAGTGCGTTGGATTTATATGTACGACTTATGCTTATAAAACATCAAAGCTAGCAAATGGGTAAAATTTGAAGGTGGCTTATGCCCTCAATGTTTCAAGTCAAAATATTTCATAATAAAGCAGCGGTGGCGGCGGCAGTAGCAGCGGCATTCGAAAAAGAATGGAGAAGAGGAACAGGAGTAGCCGCAAAAGAAAGCATCTGGGGGAATATCTTAATCTTCAGAGCAAAAATGGTTCTATCTTCCCTCTGTTATTGGCCGCTCTCTGCAATTCACCTAACGAGACCAACCTAATTCTAACATGCATAAACAATCTCCAGCCCTCAAATTCCCAACTTATTCCCAATATTTCTGTGATGCCTATCCTCCTCCGTTCCAAGTAATCTCGTTTCTCTGTTTTTCAATTTTGTAAATACTTGAATGGGGTTAGGCAACTCTGACGTTTTTTTCTTTCTTCTTTTTCTCATTCAGATGTGCGAAAATTGCGTGTCGAAGCGTAGAGATTCTTGGGGCTGCTTCGTTGTTGTGTATAGAAGGGAATGAACAAATTGCTTTGGATACTGAAACTGTGAAGGCTTTAATCTCAGCCTTGCGCCACCCCAAGAGCACAGTTTCAATGGCAGCCTGTAATGCCATTTTGGATTTGTCCATCACTTGTGTTGGAAGGCACCAGTTGTTGGAGCTTTCTGCTTTAAACACCTTATTGTGAGTAACTCTGTTCTATGTTAATTAATAATGTTCCCTTTTTCCTCTTTCCTTTTGTTAGGAATCAGGATGATATATATCCATTTCAAGTTCTTTCAGATTACCACGACCGTGTTCTAATTTTGGCATGTTAATTGTAAGTTGGTTATGTTGGTACGTAGTTGTGCAGTTCAAATATTTGTATGTTTTAAATTAGTATAATTTACATCCATGGTGCAAGTAGAAGATTATCTCCTCTAATAGACATTCTTTCTGCTTAGATACAATTTTCTTCATCTGTGTGTGATTTTACTTCTAATGAGAATTTGAGCTTATAGGTATGTATATGGACTTAATATCCATTAGGTCGGTATTCCTTCAGGTTCCTTGGTCTTCAAGACGGATTTATTTATACATTACAGAGGATACAAGTGGTTGCTTTCTTCGGATAGCATTGGAAGAAGACGAATACACAATATTACTTCTTCGTGCTGCAATAACCCTAATTAATTCCTGCAATATTGATCAGCTAGAAAAGATCCCAAGGCTTTTGTCCGAAACTTGTTTGGTTACTTTGCAAAAACTGTGGGCAAAGGTGCATCAACTTATATTAGTAGGGGATGTTATGAAACCCTGTAAAGAGAGACACTTGCTCTTAAGCAACATTTTGACTAATAGTTTGGCAGAAAGCACTTTTAGGCTTTCTTTGAATTCTAGACAATCTTTGGCTTCTATGCCACTTACGTTGGTCGAAAGTAGGATGTTTTGTTGGGAAGACTCTAGTTTTGTATCATTCATCGTGCACCATTGGGAGACATCGCCATCTCTTGTAAGGAGGCTTCCTGGATCTTTGACTGAGGAGAATGACATTTTTGCTACTTTTGCACAATCCATAAACCGTGGGGGATCATCTCCTTCCTTTCTCACTGCCATGCTGCAAAATTTTGTATCTTGTCCGCCTATTGCTTCAGATGATTTGGACCTCCTAAGTTTCCTAGACGAGGTGCGCAGTGAATTGGGTTGTCCAATAATTTACCAGCAGGACTTAAGGGTGCTCAAAACTGAAAATCATTCAAAAACTGAAATGCATTTCTTTCACAATGATTCAGACCTATGCTGCAGTAAATCTCCTTTTGTTTTTGATGCCACTGACATTAACAAGTGTGAAGAAGCATATAAAGAGGGTTATACAATTGCTATTCGTGGCATGGAATTTCGCTTTGCAACCATTGCAGCTATTTCAGATGCCATGGCATCTTTGTTTGGTCAACCATCAATAGGTGCCAATTTATACTTGACACCCCCCAACTCCCAAGGCTTGGCTCTTCATTATGATGACCATTGTGTCTTTGTTTGCCAAATCTTTGGTAAGAAGCAATGGACAATTTATCCTCAACAAAACATGCAACTACCTCGCTTGTATGATCCTCTTCATGGCAGTCATGGTTCTGAAATTGAGAGCTCAACCAAAAGGTGCATGAAGTTCTTGCTTAGGGAAGGTAATATTTTGTATATTCCAAGAGGTTTTCGTCATGAGGCATGTACAGATGATAATGGGTCAAGTGAGTTTGCTGAATTTTCCTTGCACCTAACATTTGGTATTGAGGTGGAACCCCCGTTTGAGTAAGTAAAATTTCACCTTTTACAGCTTTTTTGGTGTTTTTTATTTGATGATTGTTTTCCATATGCATCTTTAAAAATAGTATGTACCAACTAGCTTCTTTTGCACAATGGTACTTGAGCTGTTTGATGGAAAAATAAATTAAGCATATTTTCAACCTTGGTTGTTAACAATCGTCAATATCTGCAGTTCCCCAACAGTAGATGTGATAATTAATATAATTGTCCCATAAATGGTCTTTCATACTCTAGTTGGCAAAATTAACGTTATTATAATTAGATTAAACGTGTTTATTTAAAAAGGGAATTTTGATTTGATTGAATCACTAATTTTGATGTGGAAAATTATATCAGTTTGGCTACTTATTCATTTTTTTTAACAATGCCAATAAATTGTTCCATTAAGTTGGGAATTAAGCTTCTTGAACTATGATAGATTCTAGTAATAGTTTCTGTATATTTATTCTAATATAGTATTAAGACTTCCAATAAAACCACCCCTCTTAAGAGAATAACAGAAAATGACAGCAAATCCTTAGCTATGAAACCAGAAACAGAAAAGAAAATAGCTCAAGACACACCCTCTCCCACTCCAGAAATGAGCCTTTGGAAACTGGAAGAATGTAGCTCCCTCCCTTGGTTAGCTTTCGAGAGGCTAACCACTTTCCCACAACCTCACTGAATTTTTCCCTGCCTTCCTCGTACTACCTCCTGCCTCAAATACCTCACTCCTCATAATGGGCCCCACTACTGCCAAGTTAGTTAGGATTGCCCCCCATGCAGCCCACCTTTCTGCCTTCTAGAATATACCTTCACCCCCACTTGCCCCTTCTTTCTTTTATAAAATTTCTTAATTAAGGGCCTATCATTACCCCCTTCGACAAGTTTCACCTTGTCCTCAAGGTGAAAATCCGGAAAGAGCTCATCAAGAGTTTCATAATCTTCCCAAGTGTTGTCATGATCTGGTAAATCCTTCCATTTCACCAATACCTCTACCCTTCCATCAATCAATTGACGGATTTCCCTTACCAATTATGGCTATAACACTAGCTCATTCTCATCGGTTAACGACTGTTGTAAGGGTTGCAGCTGAGTAGGTGGCTGTACTGACTTCTTAAGTTGAGAAACGTGGAAAGTGGGATGTATTATAGCATTTGGAGGTAATTCCAGGCAGTATGCAACTTTGCCAATCTTCTCGACTATCTTGAATGGCCCATAGAGTCTAGGACTTAACTTCTCATTCCCCCTCTTTGCCAAGGATTTCATCCGATAAGGTCTTATCTTGATGTACACCAAGTCTCCCACTTCAAACTTCATGTCCCTTCGATGTTTATCTATTGTTTTCTTCATATGTTGTTGTGCCTTTTCTAAATGTTCCCTCAAGTCCTTGATTACTGCATTCCTCTCCTTCACTAATTCATTAACATCATCCATAGCTGAAGTGAGATCTTCCAACTTAGACAAAGTAGGAGGATCTCTCCCATATAGGGCCTTAAAAGGAGATATCCTTGCGGAAAAATTAAAATTGATGTTGTACCAATATTCTGCCTAAGACAACCATCTCACCCATCCCCTCGATTTACTCCCCACAAAACATCGAAGGTAGGTTTCCAATCTTATATTTACCACTTCGATTTGCCCGTCCGTCTCCAGGTGATAAGAAGAACTAAATCGGAGGGTTGTTTAGGAAAGCTTGAAAATTTCCTGCCAAAATAAACTCATGAATAGCTTATCCTGGTCTGAAATTATGGATTTAGGGAATCCGTGTAGTTTGACTATCTCCTTTACAAAAATGGAAGTCAATTCCTTGGCAGTTTAGGGATGAGACAAGGCTATGAAATGTCCATATTCTGTAAACTGATCCATTACCACTAGAACAGTATCAAACCTGATGGAGGGTCATCAAGACTTGCTATTCAAGGTATCCAAGCTATGGGAATTGTTGAAGAAAAGGAAGTTGGGCTGACTTTGTTCTTGAAGTTACAAGCTTTGTTGAAACCATATGGTGACTACAAGGCGTGTGTCCATGTATCTGAAGAGAATGAGGTCGACTCCTAGGAGTAGCAATTTTTCAAGACATTTCTCACTTTTAATTTCAGTCCATCTTGGTTCAGATATGAGACTTTATTTCAGTTTTATTTATGTTCGGTTTAATGACTCAAGTTCAGTTTAGTTTTATGTATTTTTTTCTTTTCCTTTTGAATTCGGCTGTTATGAAGCCATTATGGATGTGTTTTAATTAGTTTTATTTCCATTTTAGAAATGGCAGGTTGGAGAATTCGAGTGGTCAGTTTTTGACACACTGAAAATTTCTCATCTTCCTTTTTAAGCTGCGTTTGTTTCCATTTGTGTTCTAGCCAGAAGAAAAAAAAATAACTTGTGAGATTTTCTGCAGATCAGTCTGTTGGGTTTCAATTATTTTCCAAAAATATTCAGGGTTTATTTGTTTCCAAAAACAAATCATATCTGTTCGTTTGTTATTGTTTTATCGCCAGAATTTCAATCCGACCAGTCTTACAAGAATTTTCATATATCGGTGTGTGTTCATTAGAACTGAGTGTTTCCAAAACGAGATTACAGTTCACATCTTGAACTAAAAATCTCCAGAAGGGCTCTTCACCCAGTTCGAATCCCAACCCAACCAAAATTCCCAATCTTTCTTGCCTATCTCCAACCATTGTCCAGTCAAACATGTTCACACAAAACCCACCCTAACTCACTCGTCCCATATCCGAATGAGCTGATTCTCATGTCTAAATTGTAGTTCACAAAAAGTTCTACAAAATTCCTATAATTTCCAGAACCTAATTCCCAGCCAAAAGCCCAGAAATCGTCTTTGAAATAACCTATCCCAGTTTACCCGATAGAGCCTAAAATCATCCCAACACCTTCAAATCACCCCAACTTCGTTTCCGATCATTTTCAAGCCATTCCTACATCAAAACCTGTTGGATTTAGGTAATCCCGTGATGAAGTCCATGCTAATATCCTCCCAAACTCTTTAGGGAATGGGTAACGGTTGTAGAACTCTTGCTGGACTCAAAGCTTCATACTTGCACTACTTGAAAATTTCACAATTTGCAATGTATTGCTTAACATCCTTCTTCATTCCCTCCCAATGTACGAAAGTGGATAACCTCTTATATGTTCGTAAATACCCGGAATGTCCACCTATGGGTGTGCAGTGAAATTCTTGCAAGAGTAAGGGAATTCTTGAGGATCCCTTTGGAAGCACCATTCGACCTCCGTGTAGAAGGTTGCCTCCTTTAATTGAAAATCCTTCCGGAAGGTGTTTTCCTTTAATCCCCTTTTGCCATATCGAATATAACTTCTCATCCTTCTTGACTTCTTCCCACCTTACAAAATCTTCATATTGTCATACTGTTACAGCCTTGAACTCAAGGCTACCCTCTCTTCTGGATAAAGCATCTGCCACTCTATTTTCTTTTCCGGGTTTATAATGGATTTCAAACTTGTATGCCATTAATTTTGATACCCATTTTTATTGTTCTTTGCTGAGATTGCGCTGCTCCAGCAAGAACTTGAGAGCCTTTTGGTCGGTTTTGATGATGAAAGGGTGTCCCAAAAGATAGTGATGCCACTTTTTTACAGCTAGAACGATGGCCATTAATTCCCTCTCGTAAGTTGAACTATTCTTTCTAGTTGAAGAAAAAGCTTGGCTGAAATATGCGATGGGGTGTCCATTTTGCATCAATACCGCACCCACTCTCGACCCCAAAGCATCAGTCTCTAACTCGAAAGGTCGGGAAAAATATGTAGTGCTAAGACCGGCACGGTTATCATTGCCTTCTTGAGTTCTTCAAAAGCTTGTTGGGTTTCTTGACTCCAAAGGAAGGCATCTTTCTTGAGGAGTGCAGTAAGTGGTGCAGCCAGTTTCCCATAATTTCTTACAAATCTATAGTAGTACCTTGTTAAACCAAGGAATCCCCTCAACGCTCTCAGATTCTTAGGTATCGGTCATCTTTCCATGGTGGCCAGTTTCTTGGGATCTGCTAGCACACCCTCGGTAGATATGATATGACCAAGATACTTTAATCGTGATTTAGCAAACACACATTTCTTGAGGTTTAGAACCAATTGACTTTCTTGGAGTATCCTTAAAGTCTCTCTCAAGTGCTTCCAATGTGAATCTTCATTGGGACTGTACACAAGTATGTCATCAAAGAACACCAACACGAACTTCCTTAGATGCTCTTGAAAAATGTCATTCATAAGTGATTGGAATATAGAGGGTGCATCGGTGAGGCCGAAGGGCATCACTAAAAATTCATAGTGCCCTTGGTGAGTTCTGAAAGTTGTCTTCTCTTCATCTCCACCCTTGATTTGGATTTGATGGTACCCCGATTTCAAATCTAGCTTGGAAAACAGTTTGGAACCTCCCAATTCGTCAATTAGCTCATCAATAGCCGGTATGGGAAACTTGTCAGGTAGTGTTATCTTATTTAAAGCCCTATAGTCAACGCAAAACCGCCAACTTCCATCCTTCTTCTTAACCAATAACACTGGGCTTGAAAAAGGTCCCTTACTGGGTCGGATGACACCAGCCAACAACATTTCTCTAACCAACCTCTCAATTTCCACCTTTTGTGAATGTGGGTACCTATACGGTCGTATGTTTGGTGGAGCGGCCCCCAGTTTCAAGGTAATGGCATGGTCATGCTTCCGGTGAGGTGGTAGCTCTGTTGTTGATGTTTGCACTGCTGGAAATTCTATCAAAAGCTGCCAGACAGCTACAGGTAAGGGCTATTCCTCCACTTCCTTCATCTGTAATTTTCCAAATTCAATTAGATACCCTTGATGCCCACTCTTAAGGGTTCTTATGGCGGATTCACCATGGTTTTAGTTAGGCTCGGATCCCCCTTCAAGCAGTATTCCTCCCTACCCCTTTTCACCTTCATTGTTAGTTGATTTCAATTGACTCTCACTTCTCCCAATGACTTGAGCCACTGAATATATCTACTCCCCTCATTTCAAACACATAGAATGGTTGTTTAATTTTCATTCCCTGTAAATTCACCTCCATGGTAGGACAATGTTTGCTACCCTTCACCTTGTAACCATCCCCCAGCGAAACTTCAAATATTTTCACTTCTTTGGTCTCAATTCCCAGCTTTTCTACAGTTTTTGAAGTGATAAAATTGTGGGATGCCCCACTGTCTATCAATATGAGGACCTTTTCTCTCATACATCTCCCTAATAGTGTTAGGAACAATCAGTCACAGCCCATAGTTCAGCCTAAGTCCATCCAAACCTAAATTCGTAGGGGCAAGATGGGGAAAGGAACCATGGGTGCCATATAGGCAGGTTGTTAGGCAAACTATCGAGAGTTAGTTATAGAAAGAGATTGTATATGGTACAGCAGAGGATATAGCCAGAACATAGGAGAGGGACGATTCATTCATTCATCATCTTAGACGTATTGTACTGGCCTAGAGAATACTCATGAATGCACCGGCTACTTTTCAGTCCACCATGAATTCGATCTTTAAACCCTTGTTACGGAAGTTCGTCTTAGTGTTCTTTGACGATATTTTGGTTTATAGTTCTAGTTGGGGTCAACAGTTGGAACATTTGGCTTGTGTTCTGCAATTATTACTTGATAATCAGCTGCTGGCGAATCAGAAAAAGTGTATCTTTGGTCAGAAATCTGTGGAGTATTTAGGCCATGTTATCTCTAGTGAGGGGGTAGCAATGGACCCCTCAAAAATCCGAAGTATATTAGAGTGGCCTATTCCTAAAGATGTGAAGGGAGTACGGGGATTTCTTGGACTTACCGAGTACTACTGGAAATTTGTCAAGGACTATGGTAAAATTGCCAAACCCCTCACTGCACTCACAAAAAAAGATGGTTTCAGCTGAAGTAGGGAGTCCTAATTAGCTTTTGATGAGCTGAAAAAGAGAATGACTTCTTTGCCAGTTCTTGCTTTGACCGACTTCTCCAAGGAGTTTTCCCTCGAATGTGATGCTTCAGGAAGGGGTTTGGGTGCTGTTTTAATTCAAGAGGGTCGCCCACTAGCATATTTTAGCAAGGCTTTGGCTGAATCAACGTTTGCTAAGTCCGTCTATGAGAAGGAGGTAATGGCAGTTGTATATTCAACATTGGAAGCATTTTCTAGTTGGGAGACACTTCAAAGTCTATACTGACCAGAAGAGTTTGAAACACTTGTTGGATCAACGCATTCCTTCTATAGATCAACAATGTTGGCAAGCTAAATTATTGGGTCTAGATTTCGAAGTGATTTACAAACCTGGCAAACAAAACGGGGTAGCTGATGAGCTCTCTCGGGTTGAAGAGGACTAGATTATTGCTTTCAGCCATTTTTGCTCCATTTTGGCTAGATATGGATGTTGTTCGTCAGGAAATTCAGGAGGATCCCGAGCTACAACTCATTCTGACAGCCATCCAACAACACCCACATTCAAAACCTGGTTACCACTGCAGAGATGGTTTATTATTCTACAACAACCGATTAGTCCTTTTAGCCAAGTCTGTGCTCATTCCTCAGTTTCTTCATGAGTATCATGCTTCACCGTCAGGAGGGAACTCGGGCTTCCTCAGAACTTATAAAAGGTTAGCTTCCAGACTGTTTTGGTTGGGCATGAAATCATCAATTCAGAAGTATGTGCGGGAATGCATCATTTGTCAAAAGAATAAATATTTGGCCATGTCCCCTGCTGGTCTTTTACAACCTCTGCCTATTCCTCAGCTGATTTGGGACAAAATCTCCATGGATTTTATTACCGGACTCCCTAAATCTCGTGGTTTCGAAGTTATATTAGTGGTAGTGGATCGCTTATCCAAATATGCCCATTTCTTACTCCTCAAGCATCCATTTACTGCTAAAACAGTGGTTGAGGTATTCATCCGTGAGATAGTTCGGTTACATGGCATTCCTAGTTCTATCTTAAGTGATAGAGATCTGCTCTTCACTAGTAACATCTGGAAGGAGCTATTTAAACTACACGGAACAACGTTAAAAATGAGTTCCTCTTACCATCCACAAACGGATGGACAAACGAAAGTGCTGAATCGGTGCTTGGAAACCTATCTTCGTTGTTTTACCTTTGAACAACCGAAGAATTGGTCTTACTGGCTTACCTGGGCTGAATACCGGTATAACACTAGTTTTCATGTTTCTACCGGGAAAACTCCCTTTGAAGTTGTCTATGGCCGCCTACCACCTACCCTACTTCAGTTTTCCAAAAGGGAAACTTAGGTGGAATCCGTGGAGCTAGCCTTGATCGATAGAGATGAAGCTTTGAGACAGTTGAAACACAACCTATGCCAAGCACAGGTCCTGATGAAGAAGGCTGCGGACAGCCATAGGAGGGAGGTCAACTTTCAAGAAGGAGATTTGGTATTTGTGAAACTCAGACTGCATAGACAATCTTCTGTTGCCCGACGAATCTGTCCTAAGCTTTTAGCCCGTTATTACGGACCTTTTAAGATCATTGGCAAGGTGGGACAAGTCGCCTATAAACTGCAACTCTCGACTTCATCCAAAGTCCACCCAATTTTCCATGTATCCCAACTAAAGAAGGCTGTTGGTGACCATTCTGTCGAGCACACACCACCTCAGGGTTTAGAAATGGATCATGACGATTTGGCTGAACCAGAAGCAATTCTGGCTTCATGCATGTCTCAGTCTAAGGGCGGCAACATTCTTCAATGGCTTTTTCGATGGAGAGCCAAACCAGCTGAAGAAGCCACTTGGGAGGATGCAGATTTCATCAGGGGACAGTTTCCTTCTATCCACCTTGAGAACAAGGTGCCTCTTGAGGAGGAGGGAAGTGTTAGGAACAATCAGTCACAGCCCATAGTTCAGCCTAAGCCCATCCAAACCTACATCCGTAGGGGCAAGATGGGGAAAGGAACCATGGGTGCCACATAGGCAGGTTGTTAGGCAAACTATCGAGAGTTAGTTATAGAAACAGATTGTATAGGGTACAACAGAGGATATAGCCAGAACATAGGAGAGGGAGGATTCATTCATTCATCATCTTAGATGTATTGTACTGGCCTGGAGAATACTATTCTAGGATTGGTTCAGTCAAAGTTTCCCCGCTTATAACTCTTTGTAACGTGCTTCATTTTCCAAAATTGTCTTGTAACCTTCTTTCTATCAGTAAAATAACCCGTGATCTAAATTGTCAAGCTAATTTCCATCCAACTCATTGTGAGTTTTAGGAAACGGCCTCGGGGAGCATGATTGGCAGTGCTAGGGAAAAAGGAGGCCGTATTTCTTTGAAGATGGAACAATCCCAAGTAAACTACCAGTCAGTAGTTTATGCTTTGAGTCTGAATTTTCTTCTAGGAATCATGAAATAATGCTATGGCACTATACACTTGATCATCCTAACTTTCATTACTTAAGACATTTATTTCCTCCTCTTTTTATTAATAAAAATCCGTCTTCATTTAACTGTGAGATTTGTATGTTTGCAAAACAACACCGAGCCTCTTATCCTCCAAGACCATAAAAACCTTCTAAACCATCTTTAATTCATAGTGATGTTTGGGGCCCTTCAAGTACACCAACAATTCTTAGAAAAAAATGGTTTGTCTCATTTATAGATGATCACACTAGAATAAGTTGGGTATATTTATTGAACGAAAAATCTAAGGTTGATGAAGTTTTTAAAAACTTTTATACCATGGTTCAAACACAATTTGATGAAAAAATTCAGATTTTTAGAAGGTGATAATGGGAAGGAATTTTTTAATAAGACTTTGGGGAGTTCTTTTATTGAAAAGGGAATTATTCATCAAAGTTCATGCAATGATACCCCCAAACAAAATGGAGTTGCGGAGAGAAAAAACAAACATCTACTAGAAGTGTCAAGAGCATTACTTTTCACAAATAATGTTCCAAAGTACATTTGGGGTGAAGCTATTCTCACAGCAACCTATCTTATAAATTGAATGCCCTCAAAGATTTTAGATTTCAAAACTCCTCTACAAGTTTGTTCAAGAAAGAAAAATTTATCCTCTCAGATAGTATCCGATTTACCCATTAAACTCTTTGAATGCACAGTTTTTGTCCATAATCATGACCCAAACCAAAGTAAACTTGATCCTAGAGCTCGGAAATGTGTTTTTGTAGGATATTCACCAACTAAAAAGGGCTATAAATGCTATGATCCTACTTTGAAAAACATGTTTGTTTCCATGGATATATCCTTTTTTGAAATGACACCTTTTTTTAAGTCTCCTCTTTAGGGGGAGAAAAATAATGAAGGTCTGACTTGGGATCAAATCAAAACCTTGGTGAATGAAGATCCTTTCCAGATTCAGAATAATTCAATATCTACATTTGTGTTAAACATCTCACCAACAAAGTCTGTTGTCACTCAACCCAAACAAGACCAAAGTGAAAAAAACGAAGATGGGCCAAGTCTTGTCCTAACAGAAAATAATGATTCCTTTGAAGGAGATGAAAGAAAGAAAAAATTCGGATTGTTTTACACCTGAAAAAACTTGACTTAGGAAAAGATGCCTGAAAATTCGCAGCAAGGCCAAGATTCAAACTCGGGGTAGGACCGAAACTCTTCGAGTACGCCTCTTTTAGTTCAAAACTCTCCAAGTGATACTCCCTCCTTACATTATTTTTGAAGAAAAACCCATTACAAATCTTTTATTTTCTTACAAGGAAGATGCCCGGTGGATACAAGATAATAGAAGCTGGTAGGTAAGTTAATTTATTTATCTCACACTTGACCAGACATAGCCTTCGCAGTTAGCCTTGTGAGTCAATTTATGCAGTCACCTACAAAGGAACACCTTGAGGCTACCTACTGTATTCTATGGTATCTGAAGAAATCTCCAGGAAAAGGCCTGTGTTTTAGAAAGAATAATCAATTTGGGATCGAAATCTACACGGATGCAGATTGGGCTAGGTCCTCTACTGATCGGAGATCAACAATTGGATACTGTTCTTACGTGTGGGGTGATTTGGTAACTTGGAGAAGTAAAAAGCAAAGTGTAGTAGCAAGAAGTAGCATTGAGGTTGAATATAGAGTGATGGCCAATGGTGTTTGTGAACTACTATGGCTGCAGCGGATACTAAAAGAGTTAAGGTTGCCTTTAGAGACTCCTATGAAGTTATACTGCGATGACAAAGCCGCAATCAATATAGAAAATAACCCAGTGCAACATGATCGAAGTAAACACGTTGAAGTTGATCGACATTTTATCAAAGAGAAACTAGGAGGAGGATTAATCTATATGCCATTTGTTCCAACAAAACAACAGATATCCTCACAAAGGGACTGAGCAAGCCATCATTTGACTTCCTTATTAGCAAGTTAGGTTTGCGTGATATTTATGCACCAACTTGAGGGGGAGTGTTAGAAAATAAAAGATTTAGTTTGATTTCCTTTCCTAATTTCTAGTTGTTTCTACTTTTTGAATAAAGGACGTGAATCCCTAAATTGTGGTTAAGGATCCTTAGAAATAAAGTAGTGTATATTTTAGTTACTATATTTAGATTATTTCTGTTTTTATTAGTCTTTTCCAAGGGTACAAAGTATCCTATAAATTCAATGTATTCTATCATACATATATATGAGAGAAAATAAAGTTTTCCTAAAAAATCCTACAGGTTCAATGAAACATTGGAAACTCATTTATGAGTTTACAGTGTTCTTTACCTAATAAAACTCATAATACAAATTAAAATGTTCTAAATTATATATTTAAATTAAATATAAATATGATTCCTTTTCCTTGTCATATGGATCTCCTTACTGCTGGTCTTAGATTTTTCCCAAAAACTTATATTTTAAAGGTTCATTGATGCAATGGTTACAAATTTAAGTTCAATAGAAAATTTGAAACTTATTTCTTAGTTTGCGGTGATCTTTATCTAATAAAACTCATAATACAAATTAAAGTGTTATAAATTATATGTTTAAATTAAATATAAATACAAATATGATTCCTTTTGTCTTAATTTTGTCCAAAAGCTATAAACTTCAACAGCACTTGTGTACTGACCAGCATCTAGGCATAATTCATGTTGTCTGTGAGAAGCAGGAACAATGTTTATTTGGTCAATTCCTTTGGAAAAGCTGGCTCTTAAACATGTCCTTCTTGTGGTTCACATTTCAAACAAGCCACATGTCCATAACTATTCATATTGTAGGTTGACATTATGTACTTCAAAAGCTTGTATTTTATGGACCGAATGTGGAAATGATCAAGTGAAATTGAGTTTTGGCAATTTCATGATAGTATCAGCATATATCTGTATTTTGTCAGCGAACAAAGAATCTGCATAATATACCACATCCAGTTTATCTCATTTTGATTTTCCAATTCACTGTTTCAAATTAGTTAAGTCTGAATCCTACAATTTGAAGCATCTGAATTTCTGGAAGATTATGCAAATAATTTAAAATGGTCAAATTGTAAATTCTGATAATTTGACAGTTTTTCAGGTGAGCTTTATGTTGTGTAAGAGTGATGAATGATTGAACCGATATGCTAAATTGTCTTATTGAATTTTCACCAGAAGTTCTATGAGATCAGGGAGAGTTTTGTTTATTTCTGGTGATTTTCATGAGTTTACTCCATTTTCGCTTTGGTATATATTTTACTTAATTTGCAGGTGGGAGGGGTTTGTACATGTGGCACTTCATTTCTGGAATCAGGCAAGGGTAGATCCTGGTCTTGCTATGAAGGAAGCATCGTCTGGAATTTTGAATGTCATGTCTGTAAATATGTTGCATGTCATGGTTGAATTAATTGGTGCTTCAGATCCTACTTTCCAGAAAGCTTGTTTGGCTGCTGCACTTTCCCTGCCTCTGGACACCAATGATTGGCGTTATGTGAACCAAAGAGCTATATTCAGCCATTTGATTGATAAAATTAACGAGCAATCGAGGTTCTTTGAAGTGCTCAGGAGGGTGGAGATGGCTATTGAAAGAAACGAAGATCCTTTTTATCGGATAAGGTGGCTCCAGCATCTCAATGTGGATAGAGAAGTTGAAATACAAGACTGGAACGCGAAACTAAGGAATGAATTTCCTTCATATGCTGAAGATAAAAATGAGATAGAAGCTGCTTTCCTGCAACTTAAAACCAAGTTCTGTAATGAGGTCTTATTTGAGGATGTGATTAGTTGCTACAAGTTGCTGCTTGAAAAGTATAGGAAGGCTAGAAAGCAATACAAGACTGGAATGCTCTCCCTGCACTGTAGTTGATTAATTTTCTTCCCAAGGGAAGTGGCTGGTTTCATGCGATGAACTAGTTTCTAATATACAATGAATTCTAAAGCCTTACATGACAGGTTTGATGTTTTTTATTTCCTTACCCACTTCTTTCTCTGTCTGCTTGCTAGTTTACTAGTTTAATGTATGAAAATGGCCTCGGTAAATACAAAAGATAAGACTGTTGCAGCGAAGCAGAAAATTTTGAACATTTCATTGTAAATGAAGTACACGTATATGTATTTTAATCACTCCTTCCATCTACAAGAAGAAGAAAGTGGTTTATGGTTTGGGGTGTTTTGGAGTTGGATTTGGATGAGTTGTGACTCCGTGGTAGTCGATGTGGTAAATAAGGTCATCCAAATGATTGCTGCTACTGAGAGGTCCATGTTTCTTTGAATCTTTTTGACTTGCAGCGCTTTCCTTATATTTAACTGGAATCTGAAATTCACAAACTCACAATTAGGGACTTGGGAAACAAATAGAATTGATTGGTTCTCCTTGCACATATCTATGATCAAGACAGAGAAAGAAGGATAATTTACCGCATGTGGTAAAGAAGAGGGGGAGCTGACCAGAAGTAGCTACTCAGAAAACGAACTTACCTCATTTTTCTCAGGTCCATTTCTGTGGTTGATGAGGGGTGACATTGCTTGCACTCTCATAGATCTCCTAGCTTCAAGAAAGATAACGGAAGAAGATAATGAAGAAGAGCTGACTTTATTAGAGGAGACCAGATATGAGGCAGTTGTAAGGAGAAACGGAAAAAGAAACAAGAAAATTTTCATTGTTTGTGTTTTTATCCAGTAATTTCCTATCGTTGCGATGGGAAAAGCTCTGGAAGAGCAGGTATATTACATTACATGGATAGATCCTAACAAAGCCACTCGAAAGAGAGAGAGCCCATAATTGGTTGAGGTGTTAATGTATCATTGCGATGGAGGATCAAATATATAAACGAAGATCATTACAGTGATACATAAGGGTGTGTGTCTATTATTGGTTGAGGGGTCAGGTAAACAAAACAAACAAGCCCATGCTTACGATTCTGTTGCTTGTAAAATTGAAGAAGGCCATTCCCAGTTGTGCTGTTTCTATATTGTAACATGTCCATGGCCCTTATTGTCTATTATGGATATGATATGCTTAAATGTTTTGCTCCGTATGGGTCTACGATGGACAGGACTGTTTCTTGATGAAATTATATAGAATTTGAATTATGGTGGAAAGAGAGCTGTTCGTACCTCAATGTAACATTCTTAAGTTGTACATGGGAATTTTACCAAATATTAATATCCTAATAAAAAAAAAGGATACGAACGTTCTTTAATATTATTGAGTATTTAGTATCTACCTCCTCTAGGGATGTTTCGACTATTTTTTGGACCTATGCATAACTGACATTGAGGTAGCACATCACATTTCTATCATCATTTCCCTTGATAGCTACGTCCCACTTCAAATTTTAAGATTTAACTACGCTTCCATCTCTCGTAAAGGGGTGGTGCGGGGAATTATGTTATGATGATCATCACGTAAATAATATTAAAAGATATAATTATTACTTATGTTGTTTTAAGAATAGGTAATTGTTTAAATTGAAGTGGATACGAGAAAGAACAAATATGTCAAAAGAATTAGAAAAAGTCTCTTTCAGTAGAAGCATGCTTGTTCTTTCCACTTGTCACGTTCATTATTTTGTTGAATCTTGTTATTCTGAACCTCTACTTTGATCTACAACACAATTTTATAAGTATTTTCTATCGTTTATCATTGTCAAATGTCATATGCTATTGTATTTTTGCTATCTACTAAGCAAGGATTTAAATATCGCAGCAACCATTTTCACTTGTCATTGGAGTTTCTATTTTCCTCCTGGAATATTGTGCTTGGACTAAGGTGAGATTTCAAGTTTTTATATGACCATGAGCTATTATAAATGTTAATCCATTATCCAAATGTCTTTGTTAGCTGTATTAATCGTTATGTATTTAAAGTTTTGAGATCTATAAATACATCTATGAGAATTACAAATGCAATATTATTATGAGAAATGAGATGAAAGGTTTTTTAGAGGCTTTTATGATAATTTATTTATATCTTTTAAAACAAAATTTGCTGATTAATTTGAGTTCCAATTTGGTTACTATTTTTTTTTTTGAAGTAAAAGATGACATAGTGGGGAGGGAAGAAGAGTTTGAAAAGAAAACCAAGGAAGAAGACCCAACATCCACGAATAAAAGCTATTCTAGTGTGGTACTTGTCCAATTGATATGAAGTATATTTTGGTATGTGTAGTGGTCTTTATTTAATATATGGTGGTATGTATTGTATCACTATAAGAAAAATGTCATTTTACGACAGAAATTGCCGACGGAACATGTCAATATTTCGTCAGTAAGATATATTATTGACAGATTTTACCAACGAAAAAAGGTGTCGTAGAAAAGGCCGTAGCTAATAATTACTGACGGAATAAAAGTTTCCATCAGTAAATTTACTGACGGTTTATACTTTAGTTGACCATCGGCAAAGTTTAGCAACGGTCAGTTACATTCCGTTGGTAAATTTGCTAAAAGGTTACAGATGGATATGATATTACGTCGGTAAAAATTGCGAGGGAATTGGTTATTCCCTCTGTGATTACTGACGGATTTGTGAATAGACCGTTGGTAAACGGAGATCACTTTACCGATAGATATTTGTTTCTGTCGGTAAATGAACAACAAATTTTTTTAAAATTATGTAATATATAACGTCATTATATTTAAATTATGATTACTGCATAATTTTAACAGTTATAAATTTATAGTATACATTAAATTTGCTTATACATGATACATATACATATGTGTATGAATGAATGTTTATATGATTGTGCAAATTAGTAATATGTGTCAATGTGTATTGCATGATATATAAGGGTAAATAGAATGATCACATCCAGACATTATTGGGACATCAAGGCAATAACTATCTGGATATATTGTGAGTAACCTAGATGTTCTCACAAGATTGTTTATGTTTTCTTAATTTTAATTTATTAAAATGATATTGATGTGAATATGTTAATTCCAGACATTGATAGTCCGAGGCGTTTGATAAATGAGATTTGCATTGGAAGTGCTCATTGTATGTGAATCTGATAGAAATATATGTACTCAATATGATTGTTGAATGCCGAACTTAGGTCTGATGAATGTAAAAGTGAATCTATAAACTTAATAAATATGACCGATTGAATATATGAGATTTGATGCATTTCATTACATTATATGTATGATCAAATCAAGGCAGTTGTTATCGGAGTAGCTAGTGAAAAAGAGCTTAAAGCTTAGAATGTGAATAAGAGCCATAAACTTACTATATAAAATGAGTCTAGTATCCCTAACAAATACGAGGCAATTATCAATGAGTCCAGTATCTACAATGGATACGAGACAGTTAAAAAAGGCATTCAGTCACAACAATGTAATAATTGAATATGAGTCACATGTGCATTGGATATACATTTTGATATGTAAGTTTGTAAGTGATGGAAACGAATTGCTTGGATTGTTCTAAATGAGAAATGTGAAATAAGTGAATAAAATGGTATTTAATGCAATATGATGAATAGTGAAGTGATGTGAATTATGTGATGATATGAACTGATGTGTGATTTATAAGAGTGAGCACATCGATGATGGCTTGCTCACTGAGTTTGCAAATCTCATCAAAATTGCAACGTGACATTTCAGGTACGAGAGAGGAGACTTAGTTACTAAGAAATTATTGAAGAAGTCTAGTTCTGCGTTTTTAGGACTCAAGAAAATGGCTCAAAGTTCGATCAGCTGAGGTTGAAGGATCTAGATAGAATATTTTTTGTAAAATTCTCATTCCATGTAGAATATGTTGTAAAAAGTAATAGACTCTTATAAGCTTTTGACTTTGTATAGATAAATGGATTATGTATGAAAAGCTATAATGTATTATGTTTTATTAATGGAATGAAGAATGGATCTTTTAGATACATTGTCTTATTTGTATGATGGCATGATAAGTGATTTGATTGCTCTCACTAGCATGTCGATTCATGAGGCATGCTCCCAAACGTTAGATGGAGGTTCAGGTATTATGGCCTATGGATCGGGGCACTACAGTTTTTGGTATCAGAGTATGGTTTGGCATCCATAAGGATAGATATAAGTATATAGACATGTTATATGATAAGAAACTCAAACAGTAATTGCTATTATTGTCTATTGTAGGTCATTGTTAATCAAGTGGGATAATCAGTTGACCTAGAATTAGTAGGAGCCAGTAGAGAGTCTTCTGTACCTTGACCTGGGCAAATGCCTTTAAGAATTCCTGAGAAAAAGGAAAGGAGGTATGCTAAACTGAGAAAATAAGGGGCTGTGGACTTCTACAGAAGTATAGACCCTGCGAAGGCTGAAGGATGGCTAAAGAGAATGGAGAGAATATTTGATTAGATGGATTATAAGTCGGACGAGAAGTTCAACGACTTAATCTCATTACTGCAAGGGTTAACATACCAGTGGTAGAAGACTGTTCCAGGCAGTACCACCTGACCTTGCGGATTGAAATAGGAAGACTTTTTAAAAGTCTTCAAGGAGAATTACATGCCTAAGATCTATTTTGATAGAAAGATAAAGGAGTTTCTGGATCTGAAATAAGACAATCTCTCTATGACAGTGTATGAGATAAAGTTTAATGAGCTGATAGGGTATGCTTCCGCCTTGATTCTTACTGAAGGAGGCACGTGTAGAAGGTTTGAAGAAAGATTGAATATGGAAATAAGGACGAGTCTAGTTATAACGAATCTAAACAGTTTTCCCTAATTGAAAGCCTCCTCGATCTGAATCAAAAAGTTGTTAATAGATAGGCAAAGAGAGTAAAGACAAGAATCTAGAATGAAGAGGCCTAGTGAATCTCAGGTTGGTTCTTGCAGATGGCTAGTAAGCACCAGAATAGGTCGTTTTGATCACTGACTAGGTTAAGATAGTCGGTATTCAGACAGAGGGGCAGTTTTATGTAGTTTGTCAGTGGAAGAGGTGCAGTATCGAGATAAATGCCTAACTGTGAACATTAAGGGAGGAAGCACTGTAGAGAGTGTTGGAAGTTAACAAAAGCTTGCCTTCATTGTGGCTCCTATGATCATTAGATCAGAGACTATCCTGCAATTTACAAAGCACAATCTTAAATGAGAGGAGGAGTAGTAACTGATAGTTGTGATTTGCATTATATTTTAGGGTTTAATTTGTGATATATTTATTGTTAATTTGAGTGCTGAGTGTGTGTTTAGGTTTTAATTATGTTAGTTTATGTGTTTTTTATGGGTTAGTATTAGTCGTTGAGCTTAAATGTTATATTTTAAGGTACCTTGATGTGTTTGTTAGTGTTCTAGGGTAAACGGAGAAGAACAGAGAAGTTTCAAAGAGGTTCAGGCCAAAACCACAGCCCATGATCGTGGCACAATAGGCTACGATCGTGACAGAAAGAGGGAAGCCAACAAAACCCAGGCCATGATTGTGCACATTGGGCAACGATCGTGACAGAGAGCTCTGAACTAGGCCATGATTGTGCACTTTGGGCCACAATTGTGAAAGAGAGGGTTAGGCGCTGGCCACAACTGTGGCAAGTAGGGCCACAATCGTGGCCTACATCGGGCAGATATAAAAATAGCTAGAAACGTCAAGTTTTGCTGGACTTTTTGAACCGTTTTGGCCCCGAATCAACCCTAAGGCTTCCAAGGTATACATACAACATTAAAAAATAGAAGACCAACCTTTTTGCATAAGTCAATTTTGAAACCCTAGATAGCATACAGAGAGATTTGAGGAAGGAGACGAAGGAAGAGAGACACGGAGAAGAAGTTTGACGTAAGTACTTTCCAGAATAGGTGGTTTCCCACCGTCACTGCCTCCACTAATCCATTCTAACAGTAGTTTTCAATTTTATTTCAATTTTGTTAATGTATAGAACTAGGATAGTCGTTGAGAGCAGGTGTTGTTGAATGTTGATTTTTGTCTAAAGTCTCATTGAGGATTTTTGTCTTTGATATTATTGAAATTCAATTTATTGTGTTTATTATTGAATTATTTGTGATTCAATTTCTATTCTTAATAATTTGGCATCAAACTGAGAGGGTGAACTAAGTGAATATCATCAAATTGGGCTAACGAGAGTTAGGTAGTTTGATAGATAAAGAATTGAATCAAATTGTTAAATTTGTGTAATAAAAGATTGTGCATAGGTTTTTAGTAGGTTTTTAGACAGTTTTGGAACTAATTTAGGATTTGGGTCAATTGTGAATCGAGAGATCACAATTCCATAAATTGAATTAGGGATTATACATTAGGGTTAAATATTATAACTTTAGAGAGAGTAATCCTCCCTAGGACCGTCTAGACCCAGTAATTCGATAATTATATAATCAATTATATTTTCGTTAAGGTCGGATAAAACCCCCTTTCTCTTAATTAGTAGTTCCTAGGTTGATTCATGATTGGGTTGTGAAAACTATTGTCTTGTTTTTATTTCTGAAATTTAATTCTTGAAATTGATTGTTTGATTGATTAATTTTCTTCATTAGTTGTTTATTTTGAATTGTTGCAAATTAGCTCAGCCTCATATTTGAGTATTAGATTAACCCTCCTCGTGGGATAGATACTTTATGTACTACGCGAACGACCTGTATGCTTGTGGTATTATCAAGGTTAAAAATAGTAAAACTTAGTATACATAAAACGCTTCGATCAAGTCTTTAGCACCATTACCGGAGAGGCGATTATTTTATTTTTGTAATCTAAGGCTTTTTCATTATCTTTTGTGTTAAAAAAAACTGGACATAAATTAGACGATACATTTGTTGGATCGGGAAAAAAAAACATGCCATAGTTAGAGAACCAGTAGATTTCAAAACTTTTTAGAAATCTTATTTGCAGCAAAAGCAATATATCCAAATCATCATGCCAATCTATACATGATA
>JANQBM010000008.1:29495881-29507862 GCA_025594535.1 Erythroxylum domingense
TGGATGCTTACTAGAGGTAGTAAGTACATTGGATGACCTACCATGAGATCATCACATGGATGTCCTATTCTAATGTCCGTGATAATCTCATCATAGCATCGGTGCAAGTATCCTTAGACTTAAGGTACTTAAGGATATCTTTGATACTATTTCTGTGCTTTGACTCCATTCCTTGTTCCCTTGCAGAGGTCGCTCATAGGGTGGTGATTAGGTAAGACTTGAGGTATTTGAAGGTAATTGAGTAGCCAATAGAGGATTCACCACTTCTATGATAGCAGAAGATGATACCCACGACCTATTATCAGGGTCATTACTTGGAAACCTCTGGCTGGAGTACATGTGTCATGAAGAATGTCTTTGTTGACATATTAGAGTAATGAGTCCCAGGACAAGAACTTCTATCACTTGAGCTAGATTTGATGTAGTCAGTCTAGTGAGAGTTGACACTTTGCCCATACTTATAACCAAGTGGGGTGTAGCATGGTGAAAGGACGAATTGCCCAATAATTGTCTATGGGAAGGTTCATGAGATGGTTCGTGACGAGCACGTCGTTCGTCAAACCACTTACTTTCTGGTCAGTTGGGGTTCATGATGTGTTGCTAAATGCCTCTCTTGACTTGCTTGGATTAATTATTAATCCAAGTGCCCAACATAACCAAGAACCTAATGGGTCACACACATAAGAGTGACTTGGAGGATTCATACAATGGTTTTGGATAGATATCCATTATATAGAGAGCAATAGAACCAAATGGATCCTGATGAGATTGGGATATATCCCAATGAGATCACGACACGATATTGCTAAAATAGGTCTCCGGTGTTTTTTCCATACCCGAGACCCGGTAGCACTGATCCTTGTGTGACTGGACTACCTCAGCACTTATGTGTGTGTATGTGTGTGTATATATAGATATACACACAAACACACACACACACACACATAAGTACTGAGGTAGTCCAGTCACATATATATATATATATATATAAGAGGTGTAACTTGGAAGATGAGGGTTCTTTAAAGTCTTATTGTCTTTAGTTGATAAAAGACAAAAATGACAAAATGAAAAAAATGAAAAGTAAGAAGTAAGATGATAATCATTTAATGGTTTAGTAAGCCATTATTTTTTACACACGATTCTGATATCTTTCTTCTTTTTTCTCATCTTCCACCTCTCCATTTGCTTTGATTTTTGTGGTCTCCATTGAACAAAGAAGAGACCTAGCACTTTTGTCTTTGTTCTAGCCATTTCTAGATTAAAGAGTTTGATTTGGTTAGTTTCTCCGATCTCTGCGTGGATACCGTTAGGGACTGTTTGTTTTGGTCATTGTGGTTTGCGACTACCCGATGAGTAGAAGATCAAAGAATGAATAAGACTACACACAAGGTAGATGGTTATTATATGAATAATTGATTTCTGTAAATGCTATGAATTCCTACATATATATGTGTTATGAACATGTATGTGAATTGGGAATTTTCACCTAGATTTAATGGTATTTTTTTGTATAGGCATATAGATCCTAGACTTCAAGACAGTCTCAGAACAAATTTTTTATTTTTTCATACCCTGTGTATATGATGCAAGCACTGGGATTTTCCTACATTGGTGTTAGAGCCACTTGTGCCCCATGTAAAGGAGAAACCATAACATGTGTGATGCTACTAATTGGTTGTGACAGTTGTGCATTTTGATTGTGTTGAATTTGAAATCAGTATAAAGATATTGTTTTTCAAATTTTCTTGCCTATATTTTCTCATGAGATGTTTCTGAATATGTTTGTGGAAGGAAAAAAATTATCAATGTGATTTGATATGTTTTTTCTAATTAATTCCCTACTGTTCTAGTTGTTGTGTTTATGCTCATTACATGAACAGGTATGCTTGTAAATTTGAGAATAAATTCTAGAAAATTTTTTTTTAGGATTTTCTTTCATCACCCTCTTTATAATATGTTTACTAACATCTATAAAGATATAAAATGTTTTTGGGGTTATTGAATATTTATTTGAGAATTTCTTATGTGCTAATGGGAATGTCTGTGTTGAGGAACATAGAATTTGGATTAGCTTGGTTGCTAAGGCCGGTTGAGTTTTTCTTGGAAATAAATTCTAAACAAATTCCTGAAACATGTTGGGAACATTTTATAGCCTCTATAACTTTCTTAGCATTTATTGAAATTTTTTCAATGATTTTTTCAACCAAAAGACAGAGCTGGACAATTTTGATAAAACTATTGGACCTGGTTTGTTTGAAGTGGTGATTGTGTGTTCTTTTGGTTTCAATGCCTTGGATCATTTTTTATGTGATCAAAAATATGTTATTTTGATGTAGAAAAATTTTCAGATGTCAAATATGTCAAATTAGCATCTCATTGGTATATTCAGTTGTCTTGATTATTTTGTCCATCACAAGTTATATGACAAGTGCCGAAGTAGTCTTGATGAAGTGGAGATTACCTACAGATAGTTAGGATGATAGTTTGATGTTCACAAATTATTTAGAAATCTAGGAGATTAACATTGTATTAATTTATTTCGAGTATTTCATATCTAGTATGACTAGATATGGCAAGCATGATACAATTAAAGTGTTTAATTGGTACATCAGAGTAGAGGGTATTATACTTGGTATACTGGTATTTTGAATTAGAATTGAAAACACACAGATTGAGAAATTAGCTGATTCTAACATTAAAAAGTAGTTCAGTTTAAGAGTTGAATCAAACGCCAAATCTTTAGATGCATAACACGTCACAACCTATACATGAAAACCTTATGAGATGGTTGGATTAAAGAATGCATGCTAGGGTTGGTTAAGTGGGATGATGGATGGTTATGGATATAGATTCAGTGATTGATGAAGCGTCGTAAATCATTCCATATAGCCATTGTGACAATAATCCTACGACTTAGATGAGATCAGAATATGAAATCCCTCATACATAATATGAAAACTAATGCCTTCCATTATTGTAGAGAGAATCAAAATTCTTTTAGAGTTAAGGTTGTTGGGTAAACCCAAGCCCCTCTCTATACGGATATGTTCAAACCATGAAAATAAGATTTTTCAATTAATGGGTTGATTTTCACTAGAGACGTTGATTTGTCAAGTAAAATCAAGATTAACATAGACAGAGGCTCAATTGGGTAACGTACATCAAAAGTACGCACATCAAGAGTTGATAACCTAATGTGTGTTCACACATCATGAGTTGATAGCACTAGATGATAGTTGTAGTTATGATGCAATTAATATGACCGATATCTATCGATTGACCCAATGTGGCTTATTGGGTAAACCCAAGGTCATTAGTAATGTCAGATATCGACCCATTAGGACACTTTGTCATAAATTTTCTTGGATTCGTAGAGGGGGCTATGGATTCTTTGAAACTAGTGAAAGTTATATGTATGTCATGCAAGTCTTTATGATCATGCGTGCATTTATATTCTAACATTCCTTCTCTCTTCACATTTAGGTTGATTGAAGATGTCTTCTAGTGTGAATTTGCACTCACTTATGGATTCTAATAAATTAAGTGGACCAAATTTTCTTGATTGGCTGAGAAATCTGAGAATTGTTCTCAGATATGAGGAGCTAAGCTATATCCTAAACGTTCAACTTCCTGATCCCCCTACTGCTGATGCTTCTGATGAGGATCAGAAAGCATATCATAAGCATCTCAAAGATAGTGACATGGCTACCTGCATTATGCTAAACTCTATGTCACCTGAGCTGTAGAAGCAGTATGAGTATATGGATGCTAATACCATAGTGTTTCATCTTAGACAACTGTTTGATGAGCAAGCTTGGTCTGAAAGGTCCGAGACCTCGAGGCTGCTCTTCACGACTAGGATGACTCCAGGGACTTCTACAGTGCAGTATTCATTGAAGATGAATGGTTATATTGAGAGGTTGGACACTATAGGTTTTGTTATGGACTCTGAATTAATTATTGACTTAATTCTTGTTGGATTGAATAATAGTTATTCATAGTTTGTGTTGAACTATCGGATGAACAAAATCTCCAAAACAATCCCTGAGTTGATTATTATACACAATACAGCATAGAAAACTATCAAGAAGGATAGCAAGCCAGTGCTAGTAGTGGACTCTTCTTCTTTTGGTTCAAGAAAAAAGAAACTAAAGAAGAAAAGGTCCAAGAAACCAAAAGGAAGTGGAGCTAAAAAGAAACCCAAAAGAAACTGTGTCGAAAGGAACTTGCTTCCATTGTGACAAGAATCGCCATTGGAAGCAAAACTATAAAGTCTATCTAGAGTCCTTAAAGAAGAAGTAGGCATCAAATGCCCCGGCTCCTTCAGATATGTTTGTCATTGAGGTTAATACTATTTATGGCTCACACATATATAATGATATGCAGGGCCTTAAGGACAATAAATAACTCACTAAGGGAGAACTGGACCTAAGCGTGGGCAATGGAGCAAGAGTTGTTGCATTAACCGTAGACACTTATGTTTTGTCACTCCCCAGTGGGTTTATAATTAAACTGGATGGTTGTTATTTTGTACTTGTTTTAACAAAGAACATATTGTTTGTTTCTTGTTTAAATAAAGTTAGTTTCCATTTGAATTTCAATAGCAATGGTTTACATATTAGTTTGAATGGAATATTTTATGGTATTGGCACATTATGTAATAGAATTTACATATTAGATATGTCGCATCCAATTATGAATGTCAATGACATAAAAAGACATAAATGAGATAATTTAACATCAACTTACTTATGGCATTGTTGCCTTGGCCATACAAATGAGAGACACATAGCTAAGCTCCACAAGAGTGGTAGTTTAGGTCATTTGATTATAAATCATATGACATGTGTGAATCCTGTTTATTAGGCAAGATGACTAAGTTACCCTTTAAGGGAAAAGGTGAACGAGCGATTAGAGTATTAGACCTAATACATTTAGTTGTATGTGGTCTGATGTCTATCCATGCCAAAAGTAGTTTTCTTTACTTCATTACCTTTATCGATGACTATTCTCGATATGGGTATCTGTATCTGATTAGATAGAAATCTGATGCATTTGAAAAGTTCAAACAATTTAGAAACGAAGTAGAAAACCAACTTGGGAAAGGCATCAAGACACTACGATCCGATCGAGGTGGGGAATACTTAGCCTAAGAATTTTTAGATTATCTCAAAGATAATGGGATTTTATCTCAATAGACTCCACCTTACACACCACAATACAATGGTGTGGCCGAAAGGAGAACCAAACCTTGTTGGACATGGTACGGGTGATGATGGGCTTTGCACGTATACCAAAATCCGTTTAGGGGTATGCACTTTAGATAGCTATGTATTTGCGAAACAGAGTTCCATCAAAGGCAGTTGACATTATTCCATATGAGATATGGACTAACAAAAAATCCTATCTTTCTCATTTGAAAGTTTGGGGTTGTCCAGCTTATGTGAAGTGAATACAATTAGATAAGCTTGATGCGAAATTTGATAAGTGTTTGTTCGTATGATATTCGAAAGAAACAATGGGATATCAATTTTACCATGCTGAGGAACAAAAAGTGTTTGTTTCAAAGCATATTGTCTTCTTAAAGAAAAAGTTTCTTTCAAAAGAAGACAGTGGGAGAAAATTTGAACTTGAAAAAATTCAAGATGCTCAAATAGACACAAATCAACTGCCTGAACCTGAGACTATGACTCATATAGATGAAGTAACAGTTCAACCTTCTTCAATACAGAAAGTTCATAGGTCACGTTGGATACGTTCTATTCCCGAGAGATATGAATTTCTCTTAATTGAACAGAATGACGTATTACTCATAGAAGATAATGAGCCTACTACCTATGAAGAGGTTCTGAAGAGTTCAGAGTCTGAGAAATGGCTTAATGTCATGAAAGCAGAAAATGATTCCATGTATGAAAACCAAGTATGGAATTTGGTTAAGATACCTAAAGGAATCAAACCCATAAGGTGTAAATGGGTTTTTAAACAGAAAACTGACATGGATGGTAATGTGATTACCTATAAAGCAAGGCTTATGGCCAAAGGTTTCCATCAAAGACAAGGAATAGACTACGACAAGATCTTTAGCCCAGTAGCAATGCTTAAATTCATTAGGATACTCCTAGCCATTACCGCTCATTATGATTATGATATATGGCAAATTGATGTGAAGACAACTTTCCTAGATGGAAATCTAGCTGAGGATATGTATATGACACAACAAAAGGGCTTCATCTCTTATGATGGCGAAAAGGTATCCAAGCTTCAGAAATCCATCTATGGATTAAAACAAGTATCCAGAAGTTGGAATATTCGCTTGATGACATAATCAAAGAGTTTAGTTTCTCACAAAATCCGAATGAACCCTGTGTGTATAAGAAGGTTAGTGAGAGTGCAATCATCTTCCTTGTGCTATATGTAGATGACATATTATTACTAGAAAACGATGTCTCTATGCTACAATCCATGAAGATTTGATTGTCCAAATAATTTGCCATGAAAGTTCTCGATGAAGCAACTTAAATCCTCAGGATAAAATCTATAGAGATAGATCACAAAGGTTACTTAGCCTTTCACAATCAACAGACATATAAAGATGCTAAATAGGTTTAGTATGGAGCAGTCCAAGAGAGGGTATCTTCCTATGACTCATGGGATAACACTCTCAAAATATATGTGTCCTAAGACACAAGATGAGAGGACATGCATGAATATGATCTAGAATGCATCTACAGTAGGATCTATCATGTACGCTATGCTATGTACAAGACCCGATGTATCATATGCTTTAAGTGTTACGAGCAGGTACCAATCATATCCTGGTGACGGTGACTGGGTTGCTGTCATGAACATCGTTAAGTACTTGCGAAGGACTAAGGATTTTTTCTTGTTATATGGAGATGAAAATCTAAAAGTAAGCGGGCATACAGATGCCAGTTTTCAATCTAATAAGGATGATTCCAAATCCTAATCAAGTTTTATATTCACACTGAACGGTGGTGTAGTTGGTTGGAAGAGTTCCAAATAAAAGATGATTGCTGATTCAAAAACTGAGGCAGTGTACATTACGGCTTCAGACGCAACAAAGGAAGTAGTTTGGATCAAGAAGTTCATTACTGAACTTGGTGTGGTTCCTAGTAGTGATGGACCTATACAGTTGTATTGTGACAACAATGGGGTTATTGCACAAGCAAAGGAATTTAGGTCTCATCAACAGTCCTAGCATGTACTCCACAAATATCATCTAACCAGGGAGGTCATTGGTTGAGATGATGTACAGATAGATAGAATTCCCATTGAGTAGAATATTGCTAATCCATTGAGGAAGCCATTGTCACAGAATAGGTTTGATTCTCATGTACTAGCCTATCGTATTAGATACCAAGGCGATTGGCTTTAAGTCAAGTGGGAGATTTGTTAGATTAGTTCCCTAAAGGAAATCGCCTTTAGTGCGTTTTATACAAAGTTGAGTACAAACTTTATTTTCAATAATAAAAAAAAGCATATTTCATTAATTTGGTTTTCATTCTTTGTAAATTGATATTGATCTATAAGCAAATTAATGAAGTCCATTGTTCACTCAAGGTTACACGTGCTAAATTTTACTATTTATAAACTTGATAATTAACATAACTGCGCGAGTCATTCGTGTAGCACCTAAGATATCAATCCCACGAGGAAGGGAACTAGTCCTAAAATCTAACGGTAGCTAAGTTTGCAATACTTAAACAACTACTGCAAAAATTAAAATTAATCAAGAATCAAATATGAGACATTAAACCACCAAATGAATGAACAAAATAGCCAACTCACACAAATAATCCAAAACTTAACTTAGAAGTGACCAGTTGAGAGCAAGGGGGATTAATTCGAAACTAAAGAAAATATACCCTAATTATGTAATTTTCAACTTAAAGGGCCTAGACAGTCATAGGGTGAATTACTCTTTCTCGAGTTATAATTCTTAACCCTAATTAATAATCCCTAATTCAAATTATGGAAATTGCGATCTCTCGATACGCAATTGGTCTAAAACCTAAGTTAATTTTAAAGTTATCTATTAACCTGCCGAGAATCTATGTTCAATATCTCGTTACACGACTCTACCGGTTTGATTCAACTCTCCACCTATCGATTTACCTAACTCTCATTAGCCTAAATCGATGATTTTCACCTAGCTCACCCTCTCAATTTGTTGCTAAGTTATGAAGAATCAAAATTGAATCACAAATAAATCGAATAAAATATAATCAAATAAATTTTATTAATCTCAAGAACAAAAAACCAGAAGGTGAGTTTAGACAAAAGATCTACACTCAACGACAATATTCTTAATCAATATCCAAATCTCATACATCAATGAAATCGAAAGGAAAAATAGAAAATATTATCGAAATGGATCTCGAAGGTAACAATTGTAGGAAACCACATGTTTCGAGAAGTACGTCGCGCAAACATATCTCCGTGCCTCTCTTCCTTCATCTCCTTCCTCAATCGTTTGATCTTTCTCTAGGTCTCTCTCAAATTTTAGCAAAATCTCCCTTTTTGCACAACTCTCTAAAAACTGTTGGTGGCTGCTAGATATTGTTCTATTTATTCTGTAGCAACTCTAGGTCAAACTCGAGGTCGAAAGGTCTAAAAAATCACCCAAAAATTGAGTTGTCGTGTCAGTCTAACGCAGGGCATGATCGTGGCTCTAACTATAGCGATCGTGGCCGGCACTTTAACCTTTCTGTCACAATCATGGCCTAAAGTGCATGATCATGTCCTGACTTGTTGCTCTCTGTCACGATCGTGGCCCCTGGTGTATGATTGTGGCCTGGCTACTGCTAGCTCTTCCTCTTCTATCACAATCGTTGCCAATGTGCACGATCCTGTCCTATATCTTTTAGCCCAAAACTCTTTAAATCTTCACATTCTTCCGTGTCTATCCTGCAACTCTAGCACACACATTAAGATACCTCAAAAATATACAAATTAAGCTCAAGGATTCATACTAACTCATAAAAACAATTAAACATATAAACTAACACAATTGAAACCTAAATACACACTAAACACTCAAAATAACACTAATTACTTAACAAATCAAACCCTAAAATATAATGCAAATCATAACTATCAACATCCCCACACTTAAACGTTTGCTTATCCTTAAGCAAACAAAACAACAATACCTAACAAAACAAACACACCATGCAATAATGTGACAATGGATCTAATCTTCATAAACTAAATTTAATCTTGGACACACCCATTCGATTAATGCCAGATCAATAACATGCAAAATATGCGTCTAGGGGCTTTGAACTACATATGCAACTAATTCAAGACCAAGTGTTAACCTATTTACCCATTTCAATTTTACACACACATTAATAATTTTTTGGTCCCTTAGACTCTATAACTGTTCCTAGGTATAGTTCCATAAAACTTCAAGCCTATTATAAGTCTGGTAGGTTTTTATTTAAACACATAATGTTTATTTTTATTTATTTTTTATTTTTATTTTTTTAACCCAGGACTTATCCTTTTACTCAGAGGCAAACATTTATGATGAATCTCGATCCAGTTACTCTACTAAGTCATTTATTAATAGCTTGGTTAAAATATCATTGTAGCCATTTTACGTGAAGGCACACATTTGTGATGTGTGTCGATCTGGTTACTCAGCTACATCACATTTTTAACTGACTACTATCTCTATTCATAACCCGAAGACTAGCAAAATAGTGATTATTAAACAGTTTTTATTTTTTTATTACCTACCATGTTGCTTTAAACTATTTGTTTCCATGAAAAAAATATTAGTTAAGCTACTTAGCTAAAAGGCCTCAAATTACGAATCAATGTGACAATCTATAAGGTGCTAAATTTACACTAAGTCCTAATTAGGCTATATATTTATCCAAATGCCCCCTAATTCACTAATTTCACAGGCTAATGATTATTGACAACTTAATAGCCTATAACAACTTAATAGCCTATGTCCAAAATTAAACAAAATTCACTCAATCTAAGTCATTGACACATTCACACACTTCACACCATGCAATCTAATACTATCATACAGTATGCAAAATTCACATACAAAAGAAAAACACATAATCCCTCTCCACACTTGAACAACATATTGTCCTCAATGTGAGAAGGAAACACACACGGCACATACATAAACGAAACGTGAAAACAGAAATTAAAATAACAAAGAACAGATAAAATTAATGGTAAAAATAAAAATAACAGAAAAATAAACAACACAAAACAAAATAAAATTGAAAAAATTTTGGGTTAGACTTGAATCGTAAGGAGATAGAGGTGGTGATGGTGTGGGAGGTGGTAATTGAACACCCTGAGCTTCAAAATACCGATGGAGTCGACGGATCTCTCAGCTCTAGCATCCTTGTGTATGCACCACTTTTGTTGGTTTCGAAGATCACCTCCAAAACCTTTGTCCAGTGTTGATCTTCTTCTTCTGATTCCTCACTTGTTTGAGCTTACCTGACTCTCCCTGGTCCGTACATGTGTCTTTTCATTGACGTCCCATAGACTCATATTGGTGGAGTGAATGATCTCTGCCTGAAATAGATGGTGGTGATCAAGGAACTCGGGCAAATGCACTGTTAACCCCCTCCGGTCCATACCAAAATGCTCTGTAATGGTAGAAACCAAGTACCTCATTCCAAGATGGTTGCTCCGCTTTCGCAGAGTCACAGCAAGAGCATTCAGCACATGTGTGGATGTGCATACCAAAATACTATGGTCCATGCACCATAGTATGAATAGTTCCTTGTTGGAATACTTGTTGGTCTCTGATTTGTCAAAGACTAGCTGACACATAAATTTATGTATTAGTAAGTGTTCATAGGACCGAATAATATTGTTGTGGGCATTTTTTGCATAAAAGCGCTCAATGCCAGTAAGCTCGTGCTAGTATTGGGAGGCACGGAAGTCATCATGTTGGTCGACAATGGCGGATGCAGGGAATCCACATATGTCACACATAATCTCTACTATTAATTCATACGCTCCCCCAACTACAAGAAAATCGCATATTAGCGTCGGATTTTTTTCGACGGACAATATTCCATCGCTAATTACCGACGGACCAGCATCAATCGACGGACAATATTCCATCGCTAATTACCGACGGAAATAAACACCGTTGGCACTATTGTCAGAAAAAATTTGGCGCAAAATCTCCGACAGAGAATAACGACGGCAAAGTCTAGGAGACGGAAAAAAAAAGCGGGAATGGTTCCCGCATTTTTATTGCTACGATATTTACCGACGGTATTACAGTCCTTCGGAACATTTTGATTTTGTTACCGACGGATAATTGTTTCGGTCGGTAAATTGTTGTGACAGACGAGGTCGTGTTAATGAAGTACTGATGATACGCCGACGGAACCTTAGTACTCCGTCGGAGAATGTTTTATGCAGAAATATTATCGACAGTAATAGGTTACCGTCGGTATGATTGGATATGTACACCGACGGACGTTTATCTTACCGTCGAAAATTATATATTGCAAACCCTATTTACCGACGGAACAACAATACCGTCGGGAAATGTCGGCAACAAAACCTATGTTTCCGACGGAAAGCGGTGGACGTCGCTATTTGAGTTTCAGGCGGAATGTAACTGCCGCTCTTTTACCGACGGAGTGATATTTTCCGTCATTAACTGTCACCTAATCCCGCCTTTATACCGACAGAATGGTCTTGTCCGTCGGTAACTGTCGGCGGCTGCAAGTTCTGGAAACCTATGTTACCGACGGAATTTGTCGTTCCGTCGGTAATCCAGCGGCTATAAGTCGCGTACGATCCCCCCTCTCCCTCGCGCCATCACTTCTCCTCTTTGCTTAAGGTTCAGAGTTTTTCGACTTCTTCTCTCGCATTTTTTGGTCGTGTTTGAGGTAAACTCTCATATAAGTGTATTATTTTACTAAAATAGCATGTTTTTAAGTTTTAAACGTGAATAT
>JANQBM010000008.1:29523584-29533945 GCA_025594535.1 Erythroxylum domingense
AGTTCATTTATTTCTAACATTATTATTATTTGATTGTCATCAAAATTAATCATCGTAAAGTCCTCTTAACTTAACAAAACTAAGATTAATTTTTTGTTTTTTACTTTTGCAAGGGTTTGACATTGAGTTAAGGGATAAGAAGGGAGCCGAGAATTTTGTAGCTGATTACCTGTCAAGGTTAGATCAAGTTGTCATGGAGGGTGCAACAACGAAGGACATTCAGGAGACTTTTCCTGATGAGCATTTGATGGTCATGACAGTCATTCCTTGGTTTGCAGACTATGTAAGCTACCTTGCTAGTAATATCTATCCCCCTGATTTTTCTTATGCTCAAAGAAAAAAAAATTTATCTGAGGTAAGACACTATCTTTGGGATGATCCTTTGCTTTACAAGATTTTTGTGGATGGTATTGTTAGGCGCTGCATTCCTGAAGAGGAAATGTCCTCTGTGTTATATCGTTGTCATTCTAGAGAGGCTGAGGGACATTATAGTGCATCTAGCACAACTCATAAGGTTTTAGAATGTGGTTTCTATTAGCCCACCTTATTTAGGGATGCATTTTGCATTTGTCAAACCTTGGGATAAGTGTCAAAGGTCGGAAACATTAGTAGGAGACATGACATGCCATTGACTAACATTTTTGTTTGCGAGGTTTTTGATGTTTGGGGCATAGACTTCATGGGACCATTCCCTAAGTCTTTCTCCAATCAATATCTATTATTTGCTGTTAATTATGTTAGCAAGTGGGTGGAAGTAGTGGCATTGCCCACAGATGAGTCTAGAGTTGTTAAGTTTTTGAAAAAGAATATTTTTACACGTTTTGGCACACCTAGGGCTATCATAAGTAATAGGGGGTCACATTTTTGGAACAAATTTTTTGATTCATTGTTAGCTAAGTATAGGGTGACCTATAAGGTTGCTACTCCATACTACCCCCAAACTAATGGGCAAGTTGAAGTCTCAAATAAGGAATTAAAGAAAATATTAGAGAAAACTATTAGTGCTTTTAGGCGGGACTAGTCTTTAAAGCTAGATGATGCACTTTGGGCATATAGGACTACATTTAAGACACCCAAAGGCATGTCACCATTCAATATTGTGTATGGCAAGTCTTGTCATCTTCCAGTTGAGTTAAAGCATCGTGCATACTGGACTACCAAATTTCTTAACTTTGATTTGTCTTCTGCAGGTGCTAAGAGACTTATGCAACTTCACGAGCTTGAAGAGATTCGTTTGGATGCTTATAATAATTCAAAGTTGTATAAAGAGCATGTGAAGAAGTGACATGACAAGAAGATACTCCACCGAGACTTTAAAGTAACCTGGTATTAATCTACAATTCCTGTCTTCGTTTATTTCCAGGGAAGCTTAAGTCAAGGTGGTATGGTCCATTCAAGGTGATCTGACTCTTTCCTTTTGGGGTCCTTAAGGTAAAACGAAAAAATGAAAACCCCTTCAAGGTAAATGGACAACGAGTTAAATTATATATGCCTAGGTTTGTGGATAATTCTGAGGAGCGACTGTCTCTTCATGACACTTCACTTTCTCCTCCTTAATCGCAGTGCATGCTTTTTTATAGGACTGTAGTTTTCTTTTTTGAGTTTTCTTTAAGGTTTGCATGGTTGGTGTCAATGAGTTATTGGATGATTCTTTTTCAGGGAAGTTTTTTTTTGCTCTTTTTCCTCTTTGGGTTTGATTATTAACTACTTGAACATTAGGGACAATGTTCATATTAAGTGTGGGGGGATTGATATTATGTGCATGCTAATGTTTATGATATTGATGATGATGTTGAGAGATACGCAGTAGAATGGTTGTGACTCCTTTGGTAGCTAATTTAGGTCCCATTTTTAAAATTTTTGTGCTTGAATTTGATGAATTTGACAATACGATTATGTCAAAGTAGTTGGAAGGAGAATTAAGTTGTATGCATGAATTTGGATTAGGCAGCTTGAGAGGATAGTGAACCATGTGAATTGATTGAAGTAGTTAATTGCATAAACTTAGTCAATAACTGATGTTTGAGTGATGAAGTAATGTATGGAATTTTAATGGACTTTCATTTAAGCACATGTGAGTTCTTAAGCTATATGATAGCATATCATAATCATTTGTTTTCTTTGTTGTATGTGATACTTCTCTATGTAGATTACCTTCAGAACTTGCTCAGAACTTGTTTGATACTGCTAGTTGCATGCCTTATGGACATGATAAAGGCCTTCTTTGTTTTTAATCTTTAGCTTAAATGACCCACCAAGTCATTTTTCCATTGCTACCCCTTTAAGTCTTTAACCTTGTTTAGTTTTATATAAATCACACTGCATTGAAACCTGAAAACTTTTTAGCTTGACATTTTCATAAGTGAAATGAAGTGTTAAGTATTTGATGTGCTTGATTTTAGGACTTTTGTCTTATATGCTATTCTGAGATATTTTAGAGGTACATCTACTTAGTTGTTATTGATTTGTGCTACTACTATCTTCTTTTATGTTTAATGTCATAAAAAAACAAAAAAGAAAAAACAAGAAAAAAAGAAAGAAAAAGATCAAACAGTAGCATTGGATAGTGATGAGTAGTTGTAGTCCCGTGTTTTTGTTTACACATCTCAGAATTTTAATTTTAATTGTAGTGAGGAAGGTCCATTTTAATTTTATGCTTGCTTTTGATCAAAGATATCTAACTTTAATTTTGTTTATGTGCATTGATGAAAAGATTATGACATATGTATTAGCTTGATACTTGAGCTTGCCGAAGTTTAAGGGAATACAAACACTTGATTTTCGTTGAAAATGAAATGACATAATATGTTGGTTGTGAACCAAGTAAGTTGCTTGAGGACAACCAACAATTCAAGTGTGCCGGTGGTGTTAATAGGCAGTTATATTGATTTTGTATACATAATTTGCTAAACTTTTGTCCAATTAATGTTTAAATTACACTAATTAAAAGTTATTTGTTTTAATTTTAGGCACATATTGCATTTGAAATATTTAAAAGTATAAAGAAAGGAAGATGGATACCAGACAACAATAGAGTAACGTGAAATAGAGGAGGCCAAAACACAGAGTACAAAGGAGAAAAAAAGGAGAAAATTTTTTAGCCAAGAAAAGAAAGGAGTTGCGAGCGTAAATAGAAGAAGGGTTCATGCGTAAATAAAAAGAGAGGGGCACAAAAGTGGAAAAGAAGCCCACAACAAAAAGAACTAAAAACCCTAATTTTCTTCATCACGTCAATAAATAGAAAGATAGAAAATAGAGTAGCGGCTGAGAGAAAAAATGTGAATACTGGTGACAAAGTTGAGAAGAGTGGTGGCAAAGTGAGAGAGGGCATGATAGAAAAAGTGAAGTGAAGAGTGGTGGCATTGAAAGAGAAAGAAAAGAAAGAGGTTGGGGGCTGTGTGAACAAGCAAGGACCGTGATAATTAAAGATAAGAAGGAGAAAAGGCTGACAGCTGGAAATAAAGGAGAGTAGCGTGATAGAGTAGGGCTACTTTAAAAGAAGAAGAGAAGCGTGAAAGTGAGATAAAGACAGGGAAGAGAGAGGACTACGTTGAGGGTTGCATTAAAGACAGAAAAAAGAGAGTGGCAGCAAGCTAGGAAGAACGTGAGAGAGGTTTGGCAGTAAGTAAAGAAAGAAAACGTTTTTATCCAAGAGGTGTGCATGAACAATAAGGGTGGACCAAAATCCCTCTAATTAAATAGTCACATCAGCTACAATAATAAGGAAAGCAGCATGATAGAGAGGCTTGAGAAGCGTAGCGTGAACAGAGTAGCTTGAGAAGAACAGCATGAGAAGATAGTGTAAGAAGAGACATTTTGGACAGCAGCATTCATCTCTCGAAGACTACATATCGGGTACTTTTTATTTGTTTTTATTCCTTACTTGATTTAATTTTTGTGGATTTAATCAATGCAATTATATATCATGACCATGATTTATGTTACATTAACGAGTATGTGTAGGTAAGTTTTCTTTGGTTGAGGTTAGGATTACTATTGGATTAGGATAATTTTTGTGATATTGTTTTATTTGCTTGATTGAATGCATGTTTAGCCTAATTTAGATTGATCAACTAGATTAAGGCCTTAGATGATTGAATGTGATAACCATTGGGATTTGATTTGTCAGAAAATCGATCAAGCAACAACCTGAGACTAACGCGTAGATCAATCGTAGAATCTTGTATGAGGATACCTAGGATTAACGAACTTAATTTTAGGCTTCTTTCATTGAGTGTTTTCTTTTTATTCCAATTTATCTATAAACCAAGTAGGTAACTTGGATTTAAAAGAGAAAGGAATTCCTATGAATATTGGGTTTAACTTGCTTAAGTGAAGTAACTCCTAAATCAATCCACCATTACAAGTTTTAGTACCTAATCTAATTGAAATATGAAACCTTAGCCAACTTCTGTCATTTGAGTAAGTTTAGCTGCATTTAGTTTGTATCTTACATCAAGCATATTTCCTTAATTCGCTTATTTTATTTCAATTTCAAATCAATTAATTCTTGATCATCTGAGTAATTTTGCATCGTTTAATTTAATTGTCTTGCATTTTGGAATCCCTTGGGTATGATATCCGATTCTTATCGTTTTATATTACTTGTCGATGAGGTACGCTTGCCTCTAGTTTGTTCTAGATAGAATTTTTTTTGTATTACTTTGTTTAGACTACAACAGAATTCATATCCCTCTTTTATTGCATTTATAGGCAGTGATTTTAGATTTTATCCACGTAACTCTCAAAGATGTTATAAAGGCAAATTTCATAAACAAATCATTAGGCGGAAGACAATATTCATAATGGTCAGGTTCATCAACAATACTTATTCACTATTTGCAATAGATAAATTATAGGTTTCTAAATCATGCTTTGATGCCATGTGAAAGGAGAAATTTATTTTCTCTACATTGTAAAGCATCTTGAAACCAATAATTTTCACATACCTGGATTTGACGAAGAAGACATGAATTTTTTCCTTGATAACAATTACCTTCTCTTTGTAGAGAAAAATTGGTTTCTTTCCCCTTCTCCCTTTCTTTTTTATATACACTCTTTTCCTATGGATGTGTAGGTTTTTCTTAAACGTATATGTTAGGGCAAAGAGATGACCAATTTTACGTGTGCCTTTCTTTTAATCTAATACATCCATCAAGTATTAATATGTAATTAATTAACATATGAGAATTTCTATATTAATAATTTCCCTAATAATATCATATTTGAGTAGTTGTATCTGAATAGGAAGTTACTAGCCTTAATCCCCAATTTTTAGGCCACTTGAGAAAATTGCCTTGCATTAACTTCCAACAAAAAGAAGAACAAGATGAATGAGAAAACTATTAAATGATGCTTTATATTGTGATAAAAAATATCATTCCCTTAGCTTGGCTAAGAACTCGATATGTAAAAGTAATAATTAAGAAATTATAAATGCAAATGAAAATTAAAAATAAAATTCATGAGGTGGTGAATGCATATTTGACATGCTTGTGTTGAGATGGTGACCTAAATCTCATGATATATTCTTGATTTTGAAATTTCATACTTTATGAAAATAGTAGGCATAATTTTGTATATATAAGAAAGGTATGAGAGTGTTTGAAATTTAAGGATTATAAATTACATTTCACAACATTCGTGTATATTAAGTGTAGATTTACGATAGTATTAAGTAAAGTGTAGTTTGCATGGTTTGAAAAATTCACATATTATTAATAATTATATAAAGTGGAAAGTCTTAAACTCATTATACCTAAGCCATAGTCTACTTATAAAAAGGTTTTCTTAAGCTACCCATAAGAGAATTTAGTTCATATTTGATTACCATTATAATTAACTCCAAGTTAAGACTTAGTTATATGTCTCTAGAGAGAATATAGTCTAAGTTAGGAACTATTACTAATCTAAGAAATTATAATAATTCATTAATTAAAAGTGAAAGTGAATATAGTAAAATCCTAAAGGAACTTAGCCTAAATCTACTTAACTGATGTTTCAATATACTTTTATTATTAATTGCATTATTAAATTGATTTTTTAGTTAATTTACTCTCTTTATTCGTCCATCAATGAAGACTTGATCTAGCTAGTTAAGTTTATGGGTAGTGAGTAGTTATCAGACGATCCTCATGGAATTAATCAATTTTTGTAAATACTAGTTACAGTTGCGTCATGCACTCGTGGTAAAATAATAGAACAAATTTTTGGTGCCATTGTTAGAGGTAAAAACCTTATTTGTATTAATCTAATCATTTTTCTAACAAATTTTGTTTCTTTTTTTTTTATATATTTATCCTTGGAGCTTTCTTCCTTGATCTTATGTTCATAGCTTATTTTCAAGATCTGTATATTCATTGTTATAACTACTAAACACAATGTTAGTAGTTTGTTGTTGTTCCAAAACTGCCATATGTGGGCCCAACAAATCCCCTTATTGTTTTGGTCAAAAACGAGAAGAAACAGAGTGAAACAACATGGAATCTGACCTTAAAATGTAGTTTTCATGCCCCCATATTGATCCTCCTTTTCATAACACTCGTTTTATATAGTCCCATGTCGATCTCCCTATTCAAAACTTCCTCTTTACATACCCCCATGTAAGTCACCTTATTGGTGTCATGTTATGATTTCTTCCACAAAATCATTCCAAAAAATTTTAAATCAACTAAAACTTGAAAAAATTCGTTCATTCATCATTGGAGAGTTAGAATAAGGCTAGTAAACAAATTAATGAATCATCTTAATAACATCCATTCAAACTCATAATAAATTATCTTGATCATGAAAAAAACAACCAGGGAAGTAAAACTTTGGAAAAAAAGTGAGACTTGGAGAAGAGAGAGGCAAGTGAGTGGAAAAAAAAAGAATGAGAGCCCGTAAAACATTGAACCATAGTGGAGGAAAGTAAGGTGGAGAAGAAGAGGCAGAGAATAAAACATTGAACCATAGTGAAACTATAAGAAGAAAATCGATAAGCTAAATGGATAAAGTGAGAGGATGAAAAAGGTCGAAAAGAACTACACATTAGAGGAAAAAGAATAAAAATGGAGAAGGCAAGGAGTTTCGTAGTTTAACTCATGTAATGTTCCATTGCTAAACGAAAACAAGGCTACGCTTACTTAAATAGGCTTACAAACTAACTAACTCAGCAAAAAATAAGCCAACCATATAAGAAAGTGGATAAACACCATCCTAGGTAATCCTCCACTAATAACTAGATAATATCAACAAAATATCACATGCTAATTTAACCACTTACTCTATTAATATCCTAATGCTAGAAAATAGGAACTAAGAAAATAAATTAATTTAATCACTTTGAAGCACTTGCTAACACTCCCCCTAACTTCAAAATTTCATGGATGGAGTGCTTCTCTCCTAGTGTAATGCACTTCTTATCACCATCTTCAAATTTATTGATGCACATTATCATCAACTTATAGATATTAGAACACATCTCTCCATGGTGCACTTCTCACCAACAACTCAAGAAAAGAGATTCTTCTTAAGCCACTTGTGCCATTTTTGTTTCTTTTTCATTTTGAAATCTACAGTCTTTTTGTAAATGCCCAAACCTCTTACACTAGAAGCATTATGGTTTCCTTTATGCCAACAATCCTTCTCTTCATGGTCAGGCTTCTTACAATTTGTACATTGGAGAATTTTACTTTTACCCTTTGAAGAGGAACTCTTGACCATGTATACTCCTTCGACCTTATCACCATTTTCTCCATCCCTCATTATTATTCTTTGATTCACAACTTGAAGAACTTTTAGTAACTCTGCAAAGGATATATTTGATAGATCTTTGGTAACTTCAAGTGATGAAATTTTTGAATCGTACCTTTCGAGAAGCGTCACAAGAAGCTTGTACAAAACCTTTTGAGTAGGAAATTCTTCACTAAGTAACTTGATTTGATTGACAATGGACATAAGTTTGCTCCCATATTTCTTGACACTTTCAGAATTCTTCATTTTTGATAACTCAAATTCCCTTTTGAGATTCAAAATTTGCATCATCTTATTTGAGTATTACCGTCAAATTCTTCTTTTAGTTTCTCCCATACTTCTTTAGGAGATTCACACGCTATTATACTCGTGAAAATTCCTTCCGTCATGGCCAAATGGAGGCAAGATGGAGCTTTTGGTTTCTTTGTCCTTTCTTCATTCTTCTTTTTTTTTGATAATTCAAGTTTCGTCGCCCAACTAATCCTGGGACCTATAAGCCACTCAATCAGACTCATAGATAGGTAAATTCGGATATAATCCTAAACAGTAATAAGGGTACCTGTTCCAAGGGATGGACCACTACCAGAGGGATTACATCACCTTAACAAAGGCTGCTCCTCCCTCGGTTTGAACCCACAACCTTTCACATAATCCTCTCCCCCCTTCCTACCACTAGGCTAACTCCGTGTAAGGTTAGATTTTGCGAAAGAGGTATAGGCTCAAACTTACTTACAATAACCTCCCATAAACTAATAGCTTGCAAATAGGACTCTATTTTGATAGCTCAAGAATGATAATTTTCTCCATTGAAAATAGTAATTGGAATAGAGAAATTGCTAGGTTGAACCCTCATAATTTTTTTAAAGGTTTTGCTGCTCAATCCTTACAAGCCCAAGAATAACTAGAGCTCTGATACCATGTTGAAGAAGAAAGAATAAAAATGGAGAAGGCAAGGAGTTTTGTTGTTTAACTCATGTAATGTTCTATTGTTAAATAAACGCAAAGCTATGCCTACTTAAATAGACTTACAAATAAACTCAGCAAAAAATAAGCCAACCATATAAGAAAGTGGATAAAGGTCATCCCATGTAATCCTCCACTAACAACTAGAAAATATCAACAAAATATCATTTGACTACTTACTCCACTAACATACTAATGCTAGAAAATAGGAACTAAGAAAATAAATTAATTTAATTATTTTGAATCACTTGCTAACATCACTTCCAATGACACTTTAATCCAAGTCACGAAGTTATAAGGCTCTTCACCCTTGCTAAGAGGGATTTTAAACAATTAGTTCAACAATACGTACGTGCATATACTTATTTTCACTAATATAATATTTTAACTCCTATAATTATCCTGGTCAACTCCTTACTATATTTATGTATCTAATTTATTAAACAAAAATGTTCTGCTTCCCTCCTTTTTACTATATTTATTATCAATTTTACATAATAGAATCTAGACAAACACATTAAACTTGTCTGTTCTTGCTACATATATTTATAATCATAATTCTCAATGTTTCCCATGTAACAAAACAAACATGTTTCGGTATAAATTCATTTACTTCATAAGATATAGTCGAAAACATACAAATATAATTAATACATCAATTGGACTGTGTTATCACAAGATTTACGCCAAGAAGCTATTAAGTCTTGAACTTCTTTCCCCTTGTGAACCTATATACTTTTTTTCTAGTGGAATTTTTACGAGTTGCCTTGGCAATTGCGAATATTATAACACATTGAGAATATATTCTGTGTTATGGATTTGTTGTTAGCCTAAAGAATAAATAGTCATTCCTAGTGCCCGAAGAAAGGGTTAAAAAAGGAATTAATAATAGTACAATTCCACGCAAACAGATATGGATGGAAAATCAATGTTTCAACTATACGACTCTTTCTGTTGAAAAACTAAAGAGGCATATATCAACTCATTCCATGCATCAGGGACCCCAGGAAGACACCAATGGCTGCAGTCTTGTCGCCTAGTTGAGACCCTTCTCCCAGCAGTCAAATTCTTGCCATAGATTGATGGATGTCCGTCCTTTCGAAAGTTGGTTAATCTTGTCACGTTCAATAGTTTCACGGGTGTTCTCATTCCCTGGATTGCCTCCTCTACTATTTTCATTTTCAAAGGATAGTTGTTCAGTAGAGCCCCACCCAGTACCGGCTCGCCTTCCCCATTACATGACCCTCCTGAATCCCAATCCCCACCTCTGTTCGTTGAAATTTACAACAATGGAAACAAAGAAACTTCACCATTATTTTATTCTTCAATCCAAAGCAGTAGAGCTGAAGGGCACTGAGAGTACCTGAAATGGGCAGAGGAGTATCCACGATAGAAGACTAATTGTTTTGTCGAATTCACATTGTCATCAATCCACTTTGCCCAAGTCCTCAAAGCCCTTCTGTAAGCCTCTACCGCATCAAACTGTGGATATAGATAATCACCTTCTTTATAGTAATTTTTCCTGCAACAGGCACAGACACATATCACAATATTGTTTGATACATATGGAAGTGCATAAACAAAATGAAGATTTTCTTGTTAAATTTAGTTATGCGGTATCGGCCAATTTCTTATGAACTAACTTATCTGCACCAGGAATGGGG
>JANQBM010000008.1:29637781-29648972 GCA_025594535.1 Erythroxylum domingense
ATCAAACATAAAAGAACAACAATGGAAATCAAACTAAATGAAAACATACAAAATGAATCCTAAATTACAACAATAATAAACAATTATGCAAGAAAACACATGTCAATTACCTAAAAAAACATATACTAATGCACAACTATCACTCAACAATTGAGTTCCCTCCCTTTGTTAGCCTTAAATCTAGGGCTTTATCCTTTTTTTTCTCCATCTTCTACCTCTCTTAAGGTTACTAACTCCTTAATAATTAATAATACTCCCCCTATTTTGTTGGCCTCTTCGCTTAAATCCATCCCAAGAACAACCTCTAGCTCCTTTGAAAACAATCTATTCCCTACTTGAAGTTGGTACATCTAGATCAGCTCAAGGTCTAGAAGGGAAGTCTAAACTCAACTAGAAATGCTTATACGGATTGCAACTTATAGTACAAAAGGTATTGTTCCCACAAGAACTAATAGATACCTAACAACTTGAATAAAACTTTGTCTAAGGTACTAAGGATTGATTTGAATGAAAATAAATAATGGAAATTAAAATAACTTATTAAACTAGACAATTAAGCAATTAAGTTGCCAATAAAAAAAGGTTTATCAAAGTTTGAAGACTTAGGAATTATTCTATCCTTATTTTGTTTTCTTAGATATCCTAAAGTTTTGATTACCCCCTCTAAGATCTAATCAAGTAACCTTAATTGAATATAATCATAGAATTGTAATATCTTTATTCCAAAACTACTCCTAACTATTCAATAAGTTTTGAAGAAATCCTAAGGATAATTAATTTCACGATTAAGATCTCTCTTTAATTATTAATTAATCTGATAATTATAGGTCTATTAAGCTACCAACTCTCATTGTGCATCTTAACATATATGACTTGATTCACTCTCAATTTTTTACCAAGTATAAACATAACAATTATCACAAACATTCATAGATGTATTGAATTCAATATTAATAAAGTTCAAGAAAACAATTCAAGAACAATCCCTAATACGGATTTAGAAACCCATAATCATGTTAAACATCATAACAATCCAAATAAACATACAAAACAATAAAAGAAATAAAAATTAGATGGAGTATTGATATGGAAATATGGAATTCTATGAAGCTCTCTTGATGTCTCCTTATGATCTTCTTTTAATCTATGATTGTTGCCTTTTTCTCTTTTTTTTTTCTTATTCTTGAATACTTTTTTAGGCTTCTAGGTTTCGTTCTAGGGTTTCCCTATTTAAAAGTACAAAAAAGCTCACGAGATGGAAAAGCTAAAATTTGCTGGAGTTTGCTCTATGCCACGTCTGTCACAATCGTAACCTACATCATGCTTCCAATTCTTCTCTTTCCTTCAATTTCTTGTTTTCATACACTCACAAACACATCAAACACCACTTCAAGCATAAAATTAAGGTCAAATTCTTGCTATAAACTACTTAAACAATTGAAACACATAAAAACACTAACAAAAACACTATTCTATGTCGTAAACACATAATTATCATTTAAGAAAACACTTAAAAATACACTTAAACACCTAGAAAACATACTATAATCTATAGTTATCACTACTAAATGGGTTTCGATTATGGTTAGGTTCTTTATGAGCAAAAGACTGCCTTTTTGCACCTACAAAATTATGATGTACTACCTAAAATAACTCAAATAGCCATCAAAAATACAAATTAGCTATTACAATGGCTATTTTCTAGGCATGTTTAGTTAACCTATCTTTGTTATCGACTACTATAACCCCTAACTAGAAGCTCAACTCTCATTTTGTAAATTTTGAAAATCATATTAGCTAGCTAACCTAACTCTTTTGAATAATTAGTAGCTAACCTACGTATGCATCTTTCATCTTCACTCTTCCCAAAAGGCTTAAATTTAACCCCAAGTGTTTGCTCTAAAAAAAACTAGTACTTACTCAGTTACCCTAACCTTTTTACTCTTATTCAACCATTGCCAGTTGTATGATTTAGAGTATTTTGTGGTTAGCATCTCCAACTTCTCCATTAACTCCATACTAATCACATTACTATAACTCTCTCCATCCATGGCTATATTACACACCTAATCCTTAATGACACATTAGTATCGAAAAGGTTTTCTTTTTACTTATTTGCATTATCCTTCCCCATAGACACACTCAATGCCCTCCTAATGACCAATAACCATCCCCCTTTAGGTTTAACAATACATTTACTACCAACTTCACTTTACTCGAGGATACATTGCTTTCCATTTGAGTTTATTAACATCACTCGCTTATAAGGAAACTATATAGCTAGATTTCCTCTACCCAAATACTTGAAACACTAGACATCTTGATTCCTAGTTACTCTAATGGAATCAACTTTAAATTTCACTCCACTTTGCATGTGTACTTTCAATTTAATTACTTTAGGTTTTAAATCTGGAGCTATGTCTTCATCTCTACTCCCTAAGTTGCTTTATAATGATGAACCTACACTAAAAACACCAAAATAATTATAAGGCCTCCTTTTAACTGTCGTTCTTGCTTCAAAGCCATATGCATTATATCTTCTAATTCCATGTAATGATGTAACTATATGAAATTGGCAATTTCTAGATTTATATTACAAATAAATCAAGTCATTATCTTCTCCTTATCTTTTTCTATTTTCCCCCAATCTATGACAACCTTCATCTCTTTTAATACTCCTTTACACTCTTGGAACCATGAATTAATGTTTGCAACCTTTGGTAGAACTCCCTATAATAGGAATTTAGAACAAATTGCTTTCTCATTAGTAACTTCATGTCCTCCAATTCTCTCGATTCCTCCTCTAGCTGAGAATTTGTTAATCACATCAATCGACCATACATTCATAATTCTACAACAGTTAGTTAAAACTTTTCCCCTCGAAGAAATTATAACAATCAAAAACTAGATCCACACACTTCTCCTACACTAATTATGCATTTAGATTTATTTTTCCTACCAAAGACAATATTGGCATCTTAATACTACCCATATTATTATCCACTCATTTGTCATACCCCATTTGATAGCCTATGCCAAACCTTTCCTCACCTTGTATCCCCATTCTTCCTTGTTTACCACCCTTTAGGTTTAGCTCTCTTTAACAGCTAAAGGTGGATTATGCTATCAACCAGTTATGAAAATGTCCTATTTTCCAAATTTTCTATAAATTTATTAATTTATTGAATAATTTACTCTAGTAAGCCTTGAATGACGTTAACAAAGCACTTTTATTCTACTCCTATTTTTCCTCTTCACTAACTTTTCTTTGGACATGATTCTGCTTTAGGTTATGATATACCCATATGAAAAGTTAATAGTAAAAGCACTCCCTCATATGTTTCTTAAAGATTTTTCTCAACTCTTAACGTAAGCTCCTAACTACAAACTAAATAATTTAACTCAAGAAAGCTATTCGAATCCTCCTTAATCATCCCCCTTGTTAAATATTCCCAAAATAGTAAATTTAGGCAAGACAAAATAAGAAATTAAGTTAAAAAAACTCAATTAGAATAAATAACAAGAAGAATAATTTGATAAGAATGAAATGATGACAATAAGAGTGAGAACATTAGATAAATATAATACCTTTAATACTAGGATTTCTTGTCCTTGTTGGAATGAATAAACTTTCCTTTAATAATTACTGCAATTATTTGATGTAGATGAAACTTTTAGGATTTCTCTTTGTAAAAATTGTTTGAAGTTTTTTTGTTAATTAGAATTCAAATAAGGAACACAAAGCCTAATAATTGTTTGATACTTATCTTATCCAATACTAGGGTCAATTTTATTTTGGAGTTTTTGGTATATAAATCAGTTATGAGTCCAGTGCTGCTTACAAATTCAACTATTTTGCTAGTTTGCTTATGCTTCTCCAGCTTGCAAACCCAGTGAAGGATAGTTATTGATTTGTTTATAAGCTCAATATTAGTTATATTCTATAATCGCAATCTCCAACTCTTTTTTGGCACTTAACTAGAACCTCTTATAATTCATCCACACCCCTCTTCCTATCTCCCCTATATAGAAGTTTTTGCAGCTCGAGTTGTTACTTAAGTCTTATCATTTTGGATATTTATAAAGTAATTATGTTATAAACTATATGAATTATGTATAGAAATAAAAGATATTTCAGTTTTAACAAAATGAAACCATTAAGAAATGTTTATCTTGTTTATTGTTTGATAAGGAGGTCCATTTCTAGCTACTCATTCCATATTGTGATCCATTTAATGTTTGTGAATTTAAAATGTGTGTTAACTAATAAAGATTATTAATTTAATAGACATTATCCATTGATCCCATCCACTTTATTCAATGATTTAAGTTAGTCAATGTATACGAATATACCATAATAATAGAAGTTGCATCATATGCTTTATAGATAAGGTATGCTATATATTTATATGTTTTAACTATAAAGAAACATAATTTTAAAGTCATCTCCTCATAACTCTCATCATTATGTAGGAGGCCACTTCACAACTCATTTTCTTACCTGTCTAATTTTTTCAACATACTCTGTGTACTTAAGAGGTGCCAACATCTCAAGGAAGGGGTATGTAATTTTGTTGCCCACTTATTTACTACTTCTTTTACACTAATCATCATCATCATCATCATCATAAGTTTACTAAGAAGTTTAGTTCATTTATATACACTTTGCATTCATATTAAACTATTATTAAATTCTTAAATAGTACTAGGAGATTGCCAATATAATTCGAAGCAATAAAAAAGTTTTATTCTTTCGAAATATGTCTACAAAGTTATTCGTATCTAATTTGATCTTATTATATGCAACTGGTTCATAGCTAATCTTCACTCGAATCCATTTACCAATATGAGAGCATAACATTACATAATCTATCTTTTAGATCTATGTTGAAAGCATTTGAGTAATTAGCATAACTAACTTTTAGTGTTTAATTGGGGATGCATTACCTTCAATTTCAAGAAATTTTAATTTGTATTATTGAGTTATATGCAATTATATAAAATTTAATAGATAATGAGAGATTTAAAAAAGATAAACTGTGTGACGAAATGTGATTTATTGATTAGGGAGAAAAACAACTAATTAGTAAGAAAAAGAAGAGAGTTTTTTACATAAAAATTTAAATATTACAAACTACATAGATAAAAGAATAATAGTAATTTATATTTTAAATTCATAATTTTACTCAACTTTGCAATACTAAGCATAAGTATATATAAAAAAGTATCAATTACATGCTAAAAATTTCAATTTGTTACAAATATAACCTATTGTTTCTTACAATAAACCTTGATGATGTGGATTGTCATATAAGCTTACTCGTTCATGTCAAACAACTTGTAGAATTTTAATAAGTAAAATATTTACCAAATTAAATTTAAGAGTTATACAATTGTTTTTAATACTAATGAACGATTTTTCAATTGATTTTTTATTTTATTTTTATCTAACTATTTTTTCTAATTAAAAATGTAATAATTTATTTATTGAAATTTCATATATAGATTGATGTGGATAGACCCAATTTATATGACACGTTATGTTAGTAAAGCTAACAATATAGGGTAATAGGAAAGGTTTAAACCAAAAAATAACCACCCTTTACATCATAACCTCTCTCGACCTCACCCTCACCCTCGGGTAAGCCTTCATAGATGACCTAACGTCTCTTTACAAACCTCCCGACTTCATCTTTCTCAACTCTCCACCATACACTCTATAATAACCATCAGATCTTTTCTCCAACCAACCTTACCAACCAACCTTGTCCTAACAACCTCCTATTTACCTCTTTGTCTAAGCTTCTCTCTTTAGGAACATCTTAGAAATTGCATCACCTTCTAGTTTTTTGTTTCACTCCTTATTTATGTTTTAAGCAACAATTTTTCAAAGTTTCAAACTCGAGGCTTGCAACTTGCTTTCTTTGGTAAAGGAAGTCAAGATGGCTAGATCCAATCAATGCAGCCCTCTTCAAAGTACCTTCTTGCCCCTCCAAGCTAGCTCCTTCAAAATGAAGTAGTCTAAGGAAAGCTCTAACTCCTCACATGTAAATATAAAAGAAAATTGATAAGTTGGAAACAAGTGCCGAGAGACTTGTCTGATACCTTATTATGTTATTTCTTGCCAGTAATTCCAATGATAGAAGTATTGTTTCACCAGACATCAAGATAGGCAAAAATGAAGCCAAGAGTTAGAGCACTACACTAGTTAGTTTCTCTATTAGTAAAAGGTCCCTATTTTAAATGGTTAATTTATAGGCTCATAAGACCTAGAAAGGTAAGGGGCTCTAAGAGGTTACAATTTCAAAGGAGAACCATGTTCTCTTCAAATTCTCCTCTAAATCAAAATCAAATAGAGTTTTGGAGAATGGGTTATGGAATATATAAAAACTTCCCATTTTCTAGCAGGTTTGAAAATTTGGTATTAGCCTTGAAAGGAATAAACATGAAAACATCGCTATTTATGTTAACATATATAACATCCCCCTAGATTTTTGATCTACTAAGGGGCTTAACTTAATAGCTATATTGGGAATCCAATATGCATGGACAAAATAAAAACAAAGAGGAGAAGAGTGGTAAATACCTGAATGTGCATAAATATAGAGTTAAATAAAGATCTCCGAAATAATGTCATCTTGATGAGATTAGGTGAGAATGATAACCTATATGAAGATTCAATATTGGATTCTTACCCATGGAAACCAACTTTAGCTTAATGAGGGAAATGCTAGAAGGCTATAAAAAGAAAATTCAATAATGAGTAATACACGGAACTCATGGGATTACAAGACAAGAAAGAAGGGAAATAAGTAAAAGTTACACATATGACATAAGTGCAAATGAACCATAACCAAAATATTGGAATAAAATGTGATTAATACCCCTAGTTTGGAGCTAAAAAGAGTTCTTATAGAGGAAGCAAATGAACCAATGCTACTTATCACTATAACTCAAGAATATAAAAGACAACAAGATCAACCAAACTACTCAATTTCTAAAGAGAAACTACTTCAAAGATGGAAGAATATCTCCATAGAGGCATTAATAATAAGGTAGATCCTTAATTCACAATTGATAATAGCAGAATGTCTAAAAGGAAGGAGAGAGGTAAGTCCCCCAAATTCAAAACTTGCTCCTTATGTTTATGATGTACCTTAGGGCCAATTGTTTGTTGGAAACTAAACTAAACCTTGATAACATCTGCAAGCTTCAAGTAATAAGGAATAATAACCTTTTTTATCCAACAACCACTATCACCAATATGGTCGTATTATTTTAGCTTTTAACCCCAATAAAGTGTTGGTGAATCAAAATCGAATGTCGCATAACATGATTTGGTTTATTGAGGAGAGAACATAAATGCATATAACATTTGACTTACTAATCAAGTAGAGATTAAGGGTAATATGGCTCAATAAAGGAACACAAAATTATTTAATAATTACATGAAAGATAGAATCAATATCAATAGAATATGCTCCCTAAGGAAGTATAATGGAGTATTGATTACCACCCATGATAATTTAAAGGGGGAAACACTCAGCTACTTCAAGGACTCAATTGTTTTAATAACCCCTTACCAATCCCAGTTTAATTATTATCTTCCTTCATAGTCACCAATTTAGTAAAGAGGACAAGGAAACTCTATAAAGACCATCCACCCTACAAGATATAGAAAAAGTGGTGTTTGATTCAAACCTTATTAAAGCACTATGACCACATAGATTAAATGGGTACTTTTATCTAAAAAATAGCCCATAACAAAAAAACATGTTAATAGTTGCAGTCTTTAAGTTTTTAAGAATTGGATAATTTTGAGTGAAGTAAATAAGACATTTGATCTCAAAATGTCAAAATCTAAGTTCCTCAGGGGAATGTAGACATATCTCTTGTTGTAATTTTTATACAAAATCCTTTCTAAATTATTGGTAAAAGGTTAAAGAAATAACTTAGAAAAATGAGAAGTGAATCACAAGAAGCCTTCCTTGAAGGGAGATAGATTGAATATAATATCCTAGTAGCATAAGAGTTATTTAAAGGCTTCATAAATAAGAATTTGTCGAAGAACTATGTATTAAAGATAAACTTCAATAAAGCTTTTCATTTTATAAACTATGATTTCATTATTAATATGCTAGAAGTTTTCAATTTCCTTAAATTCTTCAAGGAATGAATCAAAAGGTATATAAAATCTACTTCCTTCAAGAGGAAAGGGATTAAGGAAAGGGGATCCCATATCTCCACACCCTTTTTATCCCAGATTACTAAAGTACAACATTAATCTCTCTTCAAATATCATAGCAAATACAAGGAAGTAAAATTTGTTAGTCTATCCTTTATAGATGACCTAATCCTCTTCTTTAAGGTCTATGATAACTCAATATACACTCTAATTTCTTTCCTCTAAACCTTCAGGAGCTTATCAAGATTGGGGATTAATTACAACAAGAGCTACATGACTTTATCAACTAACGTTTCTCCTTATTCAAACTAACTTTTAAGGGATTTAGGGTTGCAAATTAAAGACCATTTATTTATGTATCTAGGCCTCCCAACTACTACAAGAAGGCTCCATTTCAAGAAGGCTTACCCCATAATAGAAAAAATTTAGAGTAGGGTGAAATTGAGCAATAAAGACCTATCATATATTAGCAGTTTAGTACTTATCACATATGTGCTTAACTCCTTGCACATATATTGGTCTGCACATATACTTATATCTAAGAGGATTATCAAATCTATAAAAAAGATAATGAGAGGCTTTCTATGGGGAGGTAGACAAAACGACAAAGACAAGGCCAAAGTGAGCTGGAAGGAGATCACCAAGCCTATTTATGAAAGGGGACTAAGTATTACTCCCATTAGGTTATCTATCCAAGTTCTAATAGCTAAAAGATTGTGGAGCATTCTAGAGAACAAAAACATGTTAAACGGGATCCATTTAAATACTGCCTCCTCATACTTTATTCACAAATTGCTATCTGACTTTTTGAATCCTAACCATGCTAAAGTTAAGAAATGAGTTATTTGTAACCAACAAAGTAACTATCCTACTAAAATATCCCAAGTGATTCCAAGCTACAATCTAAGGGAGAATAGACCTAACACTTACACATAGCTACCTAACTTTAATGGACTACAATCTAACACTTTATACAGGAAGCTATTAAGGGAAGCAAGGGCTAGGGTCAGTTGGTCTAAAGTGATATGAAACCACCAGTTGAATCCAAAGATTTCGTTCTTATTGTGGTTAGCATACTGATAATGATTTAACACAAAGGACATGCTCTATCATCAATAACTAACTAACTAATGCTTATTGTGTAAAGTAGATTCAGAATCACAGTCATCTATTCTTTAATTGCCAATTCTTTAATAGTTTATAGAGAAGGATGATGGCCCTATACTCTATAAACTTCCAGCATTCTAACTATCTAGCTGCAATTAAATGGTTAAAGGACCAATGAAACATGAGAAGATCAATTTCTATATACAATAAGTTTGTGATCTTACATGTAAAAGATCAATAGGGAACACGATTTGCGATGCCTCCAAGGAATAATCAAGAAATAATTTTCAGAGAGCTAGCAAGGTGGATTCGAGAACAACTACTAACTACCATGCAAAATTTACACACAAGATGAATTATCACAAACTTGGATTGGCTCTAAGTTCTCCAATGAAATGGTAAGAAGAGTAAATTGAAGCCATTAATGCACTTGCTGAATTCAATGATGAACCGAAGGTTAGCTCCAAATTAAGCATGCAAAAGCCTAACTAACGAATTGAAGATCCAGCTCTCACCTACCCAAAAATTGACAAAATAGGTTATAAAAGAAAGAGGATAAAGTTGTCAAGGACCTTAATGACTTTCTAGTAATATTGTGATTATTTGATAATTTTGTAATTCTACTAACAAAGGAATGACTTGGAGATGTTTTATTAATACAAAGATTTTAACTTTTCAAGAAAGAGTTAATCCTTAGGTTATATTTATAATAAATTAAAATTCTAAAATTTGATCGATATTTTTAAATAATTTTTCTTTAAAAATGTGATTAGGAATATGGTGAACAGTGCTAAAACTTTCCTAATGCTAAATTTAATAACTATGGTAGAATTAGTATTTGTTTCAAGGATTTCTTTCTATGATTAACGTATATTATGTGTGTTATTATATTGATGATATTACTACACTTTAAAGTGCATTTGATATATATATTTTAAGAATTATTTATCACGAAAATATAAATTTTTATTCAACAAATACTAGATACTAATCTAGAAACTGGAATAAAATATAAAATTCATATTATGATAGTGAAAAAGGTAAAAGGTATGGTTTAATAAGATTGGACCAAAACAAATACAAGTTTTTGAATCTGAAAATTAATTTATAAATATAAGTTCGAGTAAAATATTATAAAATAGTAACAATATAAATACCATAAGATAATTCATAAAAGTATCAACATAAGAAATTCTGTTTATATTTAAACAATGTTTATGTTTAGTAGGGACAAAAGTTTAATTTTCTTATTAAAAAATATAATATAAAAATAATTCCAAATTAAACTTCCTGATTAAATGAGTAAGAAAAGTTAAGGTGTAGGTAAGCGTAAGCATATATAAGAATTATCAAACACATCGGTTATACTGGAAATATGTCGTCGTAGCCACGTCATCAGGCTCCAGATAACTAGGAACGTTGACTGGTGGATTCCGGAGCCTACGAGAAGCCAAACACAAAAGCTTTTGCAGAACCTTTTTTATTAGTCTTTTTTCTAATAATATTGTCTAGTAGTGAGAGGGGAGATTAAAATTCTAACAATCGATACTAACAATGCATTGCATACATACAAATATTAGAAAGAAAAATAATGAAAAAGTTCAAGAGAAAAGGATGAAAGTTGGTAGGAAGTGGAATGCATGCAAATGAATGAGTTGTTGCCGCGTTGTCATACGTGGCAACCCTACACGTACCGCTGAACTCACTCATTTGTAAGCTTTTGATAATAAAAACTGATGCTTGCTTGGTTAGGATGCTAAAAAAAAAATGATTCCGATGCTTTCCTTTCTTTGCAAGCACCGAACGGAACGGATGCTCTTTTATCTTTTGTTTTTATATTAAATAGCTGGATAGGTCAAAGAATATCAAAGAACTGTGGGTAATTTCACTGTAGGCAAT
>JANQBM010000008.1:29649072-29663478 GCA_025594535.1 Erythroxylum domingense
CATTTTATCGAACACCTCATAGGCAATATGTATAATCTCTAACTAATCACAAAACAAATGCATTTTTTCATTATTTATCAACAAAAATACATGTAAACAACAAATCAACTAATAATGACACAAAAAGAGGCATACAACAACAATAATCACACAAAAACAGACCACCTAAAATACTCACGGTTCATATATAAAAGTTGCGTTTTATGGAGAAAAAATACACCCAATAGAGAGCTTACCAGAAAACGACGCACGATGGGCCAGAAAACAAGTAGAAAACGACGATGGAAGCAAGGATAATCGCCTAAAACAGACAACGACGACGGAGGAGAGAAGAAGAAGAAAATAAGGGGGTCGGGTTAAAGATGACGAATAAAACGATGTCGTTTGGTTTAAATAAAATGACGTCGTTTGGTTTTAAACAAAACGACGTCGTTTTATTTATTAACCAATCGTCAATTACCGATGGAAACTAAATTCTGTCGGTATTTACATTCATCAATTATTTACCTGACACGTCTTGCCGCTTAATTTTGCGACGGAACACATTTTACGTCGGTAAACAAAATATCAATTTAACGACAGATGCTATTCCGTCGGTAAATAATCGACGTTGAGCCAAATTCATCGACGGAATCATTTCCGTCGGTAAATGTCTGACGTTATTTAATTGCAGGAATGCTGACGGGAATGGTTACGTAATTGCTATATGTCGTCGAAGATTTTGTGTGAATATCCTTTCCTTCACTTTTATCGACGATAATTGTGTCCGTCGCTATATCTAAACTTTGACGACATATTTACCGACGACAATTGTGTCCGTCGCTATATCTAAACTTTAACGACATATTTACCGACGGTCTTTTATGTTTCGTCGGTAAATAGCTACAGTTTTCATTCCGTCAGTAAATTTCCGACGCTAGTTTATGATTTTCTTGTAGTGTAACTACCATGCAAAATTTACACACAAGATGAATTATCACAAACTTGGATTGGCTCTAAGTTCTCCAATGAAATGGTAAGAAGAGAAAATTGAAGCCATTAATGCACTTGCTGAATTCAATGATGAACCCAAGGTTAGCTCCAAATTAAGCATGCAAAAGCCCAACTAAGGAATTGAAGATCGAGCTCTCACCCACCCAAAATTTGACAAAATAGGTTAAAAAAGAAAGAGGATAAAGTTGTCAAGAAAATAGAATTTTCCTGTACCCGATTGCCAAAATGACTTTCTTGTAATATTGTGATTATTTGATAATTTTGTAATTCTACTAACAAAGGAATGATTTGGAGATGTTTTATTAATACAAAGATTTTAACTTTTCAAGAAAGAGTTAATCCTTAGGTTATATTTATAATTTAAGAAAATAGAATTTTCCTGTACCCGATTGCCTTAATGACTTTCTTGTAATATTGTGATTATTTGATAATTTTGTAATTCTACTAACAAAGGAATGATTTGGAGATGTTTTATTAATACAAAGATTTTAACTTTTCAAGAAAGAGTTAATCCTTAGGTTATATTTATAATAAATTATAAATTCTAACATTTATCAATATTTTTTTAATAATTTTTCTTTCAAAATGTGATTAGGAATATGGTAAAAAGTGCTAAAACTTTCTTAATGCTAAATTTAATAACTATGGTATAATTAGTATCTGTTTCAAGGATTTCTTTCTGTGATTAATGTATATTATGTGTGTTATTATATTGATGATATTACTGCACTTTAAAGTGCATTTGATATATATATATATATATATTTTAAAAATTATTTATCACTAAAATATAAATTTTTATTCAACAAATAATGATACTAAACTAATATGAGAGAAAAGAAAAGAAACTGGAATAAAATATAAAATTCATATTATGATAGTGAAAAAGGTAAAAGGTATGGTTTAATAAGATTGGACCAAAACAAATACAAGTTTTTGAATCTGAAAATTAATTTATAAATATAAGTTCGAGTAAAATATTATAAAATAGTAACAATATCAATGCCATAAGATAATTAATAAAAGTACCAACATAAGAAATTCTGTTTATATTTAAATAATGTTTATGTTTAGTAGGGACAAAAGTTTAATTTTCTTATTAAAAAATAATTACAAATTAAAATTCCTGATTAAATGAGTAAGAAAAGTTAAGTGTAAGTAAGCGTAAGCATAAATAAGAATTATCAAACATATCGGTTATACTGGATGTTGGAAATATGTAGTCGTAGCCACGCCATCCGGCTCCAGATAACTTGGAACGTTGACTGGTGGATTGCGGAGCCTACGAGAAGCCAAACACAAAACCTTTTGCAGGAACCTTTTTTATTACTCTTTTTTCTAATAATATTGTCTAGTAGTGAGAGGGGAGATTAAAATTCTAACAATCGATACTAACAATGCAATGCATATATACAAATATTAGAAAGAAAAATAATGAAAAAGTTCAAGAGAAAAGGATGAAAGTTGGTAGGACGTGGAAAGCATGCAAATGAATGAGTTGTTGCTGCGTTGTCATACGTGGCAACCCTACACGTACCGCTGTACTCATTCATTTGTAATCGTTTGATAAAAAAACTGATGCTTGCTTGGTTAGGATGCTTAAAAAAAAGGATTCCGATGCTTTCCTTTCTTTGCAAGCACCGAACGGAACGAAATGCTCTTTTTATCTTTTGTTTTTATATTAAATAGTTGGATAGGTCAAAGAATATCAAAAGAACTGAGGGTAATTTCACTGTAGGCAATGCATTTTTATTAGTGACTGCAGTTATTTGCGTGTGGTTGAAGCCAATATGGCCGAAAGTTCAAAAAACGAAACGTTTTAGGGTTACGTGGGATGGGATGAGAATCGTGAGTAAGAGAAAATAAAAAGAATTTTAAAAAAAATAAATCTTGGGTTTATTTATTAGTTAGATTTGTTAAAGGGAGAGAGAGTCGAAGCGAGTCATGTATGAATGGTGAATGGAATCGGAGTGAAGCTAAAGACTAACACAACGGTGCCATCTCTCCTGCGACAGTTAACAAATGAGTAATCTATTCAAGGGTTCGCCTTACCGGCGCCGCCGTGATGAGGAGGAGGAGGCCGGAGGCAATCGCTCCACCGATTTCGACCATGAAAACGACGGCACGTCCAGTCCTTTCTACATTCCTAGCACCAAAAACGCCTCTCTGGACCGTCTTCGCCGTTGGAGGGTAATTTCTTGTCTTACTAGGAGGATTTGAATGTTATATGAGATTTACTGATTAAGAGTTCAGAGTTCTGCTGATTTAATGACTATAACAGTTTGCGCTAATATTTTCTTTATGTAGCAAGCGGCTCTTGTGCTTAATGCTTCTCGTCGATTTCGCTACACCTTGGACTTGAAAAGGGAAGAAGAGAAAAGGCAAATATTAAGGAAGATTAGAGCACATGCTCAAGCAATTAGAGTACGTTTATCTCTTAGAACTGCAAAGTTTTCTCTTCACTGTCCCCTTTTGTGGTCTCTTATTTGACATGATCAGCTTGTCTTTCTTTGTTTTTTTTCCTCCCTTTGTTTTGATAGGCTGCATATCTCTTCAGAGAAGCTGGGATTCGGGCAAATGGTACTTTTCTTTTCTTGTAATCTGGCACTAAATGTTGTGATGCAATTTGTGAGTAAAATATGATTATTTTATCTATTGTTAGTACTTTGGGAAAATCATGTAATTACTAGGTGATGTGCAATCTCAATAAGTTTTTCCTTTTAGTTCTTTAGGAATCTGTCCTACTATTTTGGTCTAAACTTTGATGCAGTTTACTTCTTTTAGTGTCTGCTTTGGTTGTCACAATTTCCTTTCAATCCCCATGCACTAGGTGTTGATGTTGTATTGTTGAGGTGTTTAGACATTTAAAACTTTTCTTTGTTTATTTCCTTTTACACGGCATCAAATGATTTGAATCATAAGCCATTAATTCTTCTTGGAGAACGTAACATACTATTTCTTGCTTCCTTTTCATTTTGTGAGGTATGTGATTTGCATCTCCATTTAAAGGTACTTCAGTTTTCCTACTTTAAGTTTCCGCTTTTGGCCGACCATCCTTGTTCTATGTTCCATGGTTCATTATATGCAATAATATTTGGTGACACCTTTGGTGTCCATTTTTTGATATCATTTTTGTCTTGTGTGCATGCTACAAAATCATAGTCGAATAATCCAATCCATGTGCTTTTGGTTCTCTTTGGCTCTTTGATTGCATCTTTTGATCTGTATTTACGTCAATTCTGTTTTAATTTTTTGTTCATCAATAGGGACAACGACGCCGGACCCTACTTTTGAAGAAGATTTCGGAGTTAGGCAAGATCAACTTACTGCAATCACAAGGGATCATAACCTTAATGCTCTGCAGGAGATTGGGGGGGTTAAGTCAACAGCAGTTTTTCCCCTTAGACTAATTTTATCTTGCATGAAGATTCGATTGATATGTTCTTTCATTTTCTTTTTCTATCAGGTAAAAGGAATTTCAGATGCCTTAAAATCAAACCTAGAAAAAGGGATTACTGGAGATGATACTGATTTACTTAAACGGAAGAAAGTATTTGGATCGAACACATATCCTCAGAAGAAAGGAAGGAGCTTCTGGGTAACCACATATTTTGATATTGCTTGTTATCTAGGATTATTTCTTTTATTTTAACTCCTGTTTTCCTGAATGCATGCTAAGATTTTCTATTCTGTTGGCAGTTAAAATTAAAACTTATGTGTATTGAATTTCCCTCTGGAGATCTGTGGATTAATAATGAGTAAAGTAGTAGATATACTTATTTAACATTTCATCCTGAAATTTTAGAAATATTGATTATAATGTCATAATTAAAAGTAATCATGTTTTAGTGTTAAGTTTGGACTAGAGTAATATTATTTTTCCTACACTAAGGTTTTTTTGTGCTATTGATGTGTCCAATAAAGCTTTTCGTAAAAAAATTTTCCTTAGACATCTGTGGAATATAATGAGTAAAGTAGTTTCTACCTAGCGGCAATTTTCCATGTGATTTTGTGAATTTGAATATAATTCCGTAATTGAAAGTAATCTTTTAGTACCTCCTGCTTCTGTTTTTGTCTTTAATTATTATACTGTTTTTTCCTGAAAATATAATAAAAGTTTTCTGTGCTATTGATGTTTTTAGTAGAACCTTATGTATTGGCTTTGGAGATCTGTAGATTGATTTTGCAAGTTGAGCGTAATTAATCTTGTACCATTTGGTTTTGATGAAACTGATCTGTTGTTTCCTCCTCTTTTTATTTGATAACAAAGTCATCTAATTTTTCCTGAAGAAATAGTTTAGATTTTCTGCTTTGTCTACTGTTCAGTAACACCTTATGTATGTGTAACGAATTTTGCTGAGCTGATTTGTGGATTGGCAATAGTAATGCAATTTTATTTATCATCATTTATTCATGTAATTTCTTAGATAGCGAGTATAACGTTATTATTGGAAGTAATCTTTTAATGCCACCATTCAGTTTTGTTCACCACTGTTCAATAAAATGAAAGTTTATTGGCATCATAATGAAACTAAGCCAGTTTTTTAATACATGAAACTACAGATCATCCAAGACTGGATTATACTGCATGTTATTTTATTGAAAGTACTGATACTATCAGGGTCTTAAAATGTATTTAATCCATGTGTTTCAATCCCTTAAAAGAATAACATATGGACTTAGATCCCTAATCGATTCCATTATTGTCCATTTGCAGAGATTCCTTTGGGAAGCTTGGCAAGATCTTACTTTGATAATATTGATGATTGCTGCGGTAGCTTCACTGGTGTTGGGCATAAAGACAGAGGTGAGCTTGCATATTATCTGAACTTACCTTCTTGTCATTGTGTGATATGGATTTGCCCAAATCCTTGAGATTTAAGAATTGGAAGTGCTTCTTAAAATTTTTGTTTCTTCATGATATGACAATGAAAACTTCTTTCTTTAATAGTGGACATACATTTTTAGTACTAAATCTTACTTATTAGATAAAACAGGTGATTCATTAAACTGATTTTGGAACATAATAAATTCATCTTGGCAAAATAAGTTGATAAAAACTTCTTACTTAGGTTCCATGTCGCCTTAGCCAACAGTAAAAGATGTTGACTTGAATATTTCTTTTAGCAGTATTGGAAGCATTTAAAATTGTGGTAACAAAAATTGGACCCATAGTACTCAAAGTCTTTTGATTGTAAGTTTGGATTAAGGGTCATATCCACTTTATCCTTTTCCATACTTTTAGTCAATTTTGTTCTTACATGACAAAAGATTTAAACATGAATCTGTATTGTGACTTCAGCCAGTTATTTAAGCTTTTGGTTTGGGTGATTCCTCAAACTTGTGAAAAATTTGGATTATTTCCGCAAGAAGATTTTGATGAGTTTGACTAGTTTTATGGCCCAAAATATGGTTTCTGTTGGGTAGGATTATTGAGTGACTAGGTTCTCTCTTAATGTGAAAAGACAGAATACTGATACGATTTGGTGATGTATCTTAGTTGGTCGGTTCAAGTGATATTTATCATTTTATTTTCGATGTTGTTTTATAGCAGTTCTATCTGAATGGTTAGGTTATGTGCTGTGTTTCATATAAGATTGGTGAATATTTTCCAATTTTGTGTGATAAGTTACTTGATTCTTTTTGTAACTGTTGATAATAATCTGAGGATTTCCAAACTTGTTAGTCCGTATCCTCGGTTCCCAGGATTGTTTATCCTTCTTCGCTAGAGGAGACTCCCACAACTTCACATTTGTTTGATCTTTGAACGTTCATTGGTTTTAATTGTGTTCATAACTATTTTTCTCTCCTATAGGGTGTCAAAGAAGGATGGTATGATGGGGCCAGCATTGCTTTTGCTGTTATACTTGTAATTGTTGTGACAGGTAAGACAATGCGTGTTGCAACTCTTCATTTATTAAATAGTTGAATTGGTGGGTGACAATATTATGTGAAAATTGGTCAACTTTTATTTATCATCTAGTTCAAGGCAGTAAGAGATACAGTAGTAAACAAATAAGAGATATAGAAAGGGAAGAGAGTAAGGAAGAATAAGGAGCAAGGAGAAAGAATCAAGAGTTTAGTAGAACTCAGAGGAAGATAAGGTAAAAGAGTCACTATTTATTACGTGTGCCAAAACTCAACAGTGCATGTACGCTAGCAGACCAGTATTTATAGGGAACAGAAATCCTAAAAAGAGCATTCCCTTAAACCTTACTAAGAAAATCTTTGTGAAATTACCGTCGTAATGGAGCCATAAGCTAGTTTGGTCGTTCTTTGTTGTGTCTGTGTTCCTTTACTGGCGAACCTGCTGTGCTGCGGATATTAGTCTGATACCTTTTTGCACAATAATCCATTTCATGCTTTTCATATGTTGTAGATGTGAATTTCTTTTCGTATGTTGTAGATGTGAATTGCGTGGTGATGGGTCATGTAGCTGTTATGAACCATGAACTTAGCAGCAAAATTAGGATTTGGTATCTTTACAACCTTTTGTTATCTTTGATTTTTTTTTATTACATATCTCTAATATGTTTTTCTCCGTCCCTTCATAATCCTCTCTTTTTTTTCCTTTCCAATATCTTTCATATGTTAGTTGTAGTACTCTCATTTGTTATTTGCAGTCCATGTGCCAACTATGGGTTCAATGACTTGTCTACCATCTGTGGTATTTCCATGGAGTAGTTACTATTTTTGAGTCAAATGAAAAGTTAACGTATCTAGTGCATAAGGCTCCCTGCTTTGCGAGGGTCTGGGGAGGGTCATCAATGTACGCAACCTTCCCCTTGAATTTTTTACAAAGAGGCTGTTTCTGTTATTCAAATCTGTGACTTTCTGGTTACAAAGAAGCAACTTTTACGAGTTGCTCTAAGACTCTCCAATTGAATAAGTAGTAATTTCAGAAAGAGCTTGGTTATTTCCATGAAATCAAAGGATTCACCATAATGATCCCTTTTTAGTTTTCCAAAATCTGGGTAGAAAAGGAAGGAAAACCAGCAGACAAATTGCACGCATCGATAGGTTGAATATTTGTACATTTTCAATTTATTGCTTCTCCCAGTCATGGCTTGTGTACTACTCTGCCAGTATAATGCAATGGGCTCTGTGGCCTTAGCTCTTAACAGAACACTACATGGTTTATTTTAACTGGTGTGGAGTATGTTTATCTGTGTGTCCATCAAATTAGTGACATAAGGAAGCTTATCTTATATTTAAAGAATGATAAATACGGCCACACCAGTATCTTTGTGATTGATTCTTGTTTGTTTGGGCCTTTGTGTCTTTCTCATGTTGCACCATAGATGCAAACCTCATCTAGCTCCTAGCTTTAGTATGGTATTCAGGTTTTGGAGAAATTAATACGCTGTGGCTCATCTGACTATTTTGCTAATCACATTCTTATATAAATATGTTTTTCCATTATTTTATTGAAAATAATGCACCTTTTGGCCTCTTTCCTGTTTCAGCGATTAGTGATTACAAACAGTCTCTTCAGTTCCAAAATCTAAATGAGGAGAAGAGAAACATACACATGGAGGTTTGTAAAACTCCAAACTGTTCTTATATTACATTTACACACTTTTTGATTAACTTTTGATGCACACATACGTACATAGGTTATTAGAGGTGGCAGAAGAGTTGAGGTTTCAATTTATGATGTCGTTGTTGGTGATGTGATACCACTCAGCATTGGTGACCAGGTATGTACTTCATTTTTGTGTTTGGAATTCAACCATATGTTCTAATGAATAGTTATCAAGGTTTTGATCATCTTCTAGGTGCCTGCTGATGGAATTTTGGTTTCTGGGCATTCTCTTGCCATTGATGAATCTAGCATGACTGGAGAAAGCAAGATTGTAAGAACTTGGATTTGTTTATTGAAACAATGATATGGAATTTTGTAGATTCACTGGTTAAAAGTATGATTCTTGTAATTTCAGGTTCACAAGAATTCCAGGGAACCATTTCTCATGGCTGGCTGCAAGGTCGCAGATGGTAGTGGCACTATGCTGGTAAATTTTGGGTTCTTACCCTTAATTCTAAATTCAGTTCCTACTAATGCTGTTACTGTTCACCTTATTCATGTCTATACTTTCTTTGTCTTATTAATAACTATTTTCATAGAAGAGATTAACTTAACTGTTATAATTCTCCTTGAAGTATATCATAAAGTTTGATCCTGTTTATTTATCTTGTTGACTCCTGAAACGACAAATTCATGGTTACAATCAGGTTTTGGAAAAGGTAGTTTGTTTGTGGTGTGAGGGGAAAGACTGCACAGGAATAATGGTTGGAGTTTCTTTAATGGTTTCAATATAGGCATTTTGTCTAACTTGGTTTTGCTTTCACACACTAGTATACATCAATATTAGATGTCATTCTTTAAGAATTCTAATGGATAATACACAAACACCCTCGTATAATTAGTATATGAAAACAGAGTGGATGGAATTATTCATTTCTTCTTTTAAATGCTTCACCTTCACTTTATAAAGTTAACTTTTTTCAGTCAAAACATGTCTCATCTTTGCTTTGTGAGGTAGAGATGCAACTTTTTTCACTCAAAACATCCCTGAACCCTATCTTTCAAAAAAAAAAAAAAGAAAGAAAAACATCCCTTAACCTTCTTCCATCATTGTCATCTTGGCTCCTTAATATTTTCTCGCTTCTTTTTGTGTCTTTGTTAGGTGACAAGTGTTGGGATTAATACAGAATGGGGATTGCTTATGGCTAGTATTTCGGAAGACACGGGTGAAGAAACACCCTTACAGGTGCGTTTGCTTCCTCATTTGTCTGTTGTTTTAATTTACTCAGAGCTTATCGTCTGTTTACATGTAAATGTCTAATAATAGGTGCGCTTAAATGGGGTTGCAACTTTTATTGGCATTGTTGGACTAGCTGTAGCTTTTGCAGTCCTGGTTGTTCTTTTGGTCAGGTGATGACAATCTTTATGTATTTTCCTTTATTTCCACCCTTCTTTCCCTTGATCTGTGTTGATTCTGTGAACTTTACATTGACAGATTCTTTACTGGCCATGGAAAAAGTCCTGATGGAAAAGTTCAGTTCAAAGCTGGTAGAACTAAAGTCAGTGATGCTGTTGATGGAGCAATTAAAATACTTACGGTCGCGGTAATTTGCACTACCACAGCAATTTTTTTCGCATCATTTGATGGGTTAACTAATATTGTTTATACTGTAGGTCACTATTGTAGTAGTTGCTGTCCCGGAAGGACTTCCATTGGCCGTGACCTTAACGTAAGTTTATGTATTAGAAATAACCCCATTTCTTTGGGTATGTACAATTCATACAATTCAAACATACTATGATTTTGGTACACTCCTTTAATCTGTAGTTACTTATTAAGATAAGGTTGAGACATGTCAACCCATAGCTCTTCTTTACTTGTAGATCATCCTATTTTTTTCCTTCCAGTTCACTACTTTTGACTTTTGATGTTTTATGCCTTCTTATGCTCTTTTTGATTTACGCCTTCTTATGCTCTTTTTGACTCTATGGTGTAGTCTTGCCTATTCAATGAGGAAAATGATGGCAGATAAGGCCTTGGTATGTACAAAACTGTTTTATTTTTGTGTTTGTCGACGATAAACTTTGTTTTGCCTGATATTAGTTAAACTGTAGGTGCGCCGGCTTTCTGCTTGTGAAACCATGGGGTCTGCCACAACTATATGTAGTGACAAGACTGGAACCTTAACCTTGAATCAGGTATTTACTATTTATCTTCTTTCTATGCTTTTGATCTTCCCCAAAGAGTTGCAGTACTTGAGAGGTTGTACAAGATGAGGCACTGGACAAAATTGACTACAATTTCCAAATACACCAAGTGTGTGCAGTAAACATAACAACTTATTAATGCTAAAGGAAATCATGCAATTAGAAGAAATAATATAATAAAAATAAATTAGACATCAACTAAATGAAGAGAGATCACCATGAAAGTCAAATTACTAAAAGTACTCAGTAACATTCAATTCCAAATTGGAAAAGCAACTTCTTTTTGCATCTGGTAGTTGCTGAAAACTTTCTTATGGGGAACTAAAAGATGCTCTCAATTGTGAGCATCTTAATGACAACTTGGTAGACAAATCGAAGAATTCTATGTAGGTGCTTCCAGACTTGGTTAAGTTAGGAGAATACTGATAATTTGATTTTACAATTGCAATTCTCTAGAGGGATAGGATTTCACAAGTTCTGGTTCAATAGCTTGAAGAAATATTTTCAATCCTAGTGTTGTCTGCTTGGCAAACTCTCTTGCAAAAATAGTTTTTAACGGCTTGAAGCCTCAATTTGAACTTAAATTTCAAACATCCCAAAAGATTTGTGTTTATAGCTAAATATTTCAGAACGTGTACAATGTGTAGTTCGATACTATGTGATTGGAGAGTACATCAAGTAATTTTCTTGTGAAATAATATGCAACACTTATCCCAAATTGAGTCATTTTCCAAATGATGTGAACAGCTTAAGCAGAGTCTACCAATCATCTGGCTGAAGTGCAATGGGTTATTAAACCATTATCAAATGTCTAACACTTACAAATACTTGGGTTGTATTCCACGTACAATATCAATTACTTCCACGAATGTTGTCAAATGAATGTAAACTTCAGTTTCATTTGCAAGGAAAAAGCTTAGTCCTACTGCTGATTATTTGTTGGTGGATCTAGTGATATGAACCATTACCTCTACTTTTTGCTTCCTACACACTTTTAACAGCAAAAGATTTCTTTTACAGATGACTGTTGTTGATGCTTATGCTGGCGGGAGAAGGATTAATCCACCTGAAAACAAGTCACAGCTGTCTCCTTTGTTAACCTCTTTACTCATTGAAGGCATTGCACATAATACAAATGGCACTGTTTTTATTCCGGAGGCAAGTTCATAGTGATTTATTTCTTCTTTTTTCTTCATTTTGTCCCTCATCAGTTTGTGGAGAGTTTGAAGTAATTAAGAGCATTAAATCATGATAGACTGGTAATACTCTCTGGCAGGGTGGGGGAGAACCTGAGGTATCTGGATCACCAACAGAAAAAGCTATTCTAGTTTGGGCGCTCAAGGTTTTTTTCATACTGTTTTAAGTTGCTTGCTTCTTTAGGGCGTAATGCTTAAACTGCCAATATTCACTTTTCATTGTTTGCAGCTGGGAATGAAATTTGACACTATCCGCTCTCAATCTACCATTATCCATGTATTCCCTTTCAATTCAGAGAAAAAGAGAGGCGGTGTTGCAGTAAAATCGGTAATGTGGCTATGCTCACAAAATGCAATGGTGATCTAATAGTAAACAATATCATATTCTGATTAGACACAATCATTACAATCATTCTTGCAATTAAAATATCCAGAATCCCACATATAAGTTTATTATATCTGGGATTTGCTTAAATAATTATCTGCAGTTGATATAGTTTAAATTTTTTGAAGACCAGTACATAAAGCTTTTTCATATTTCAAATCATGATGTGTGCTTGACTCAGAGATCTATTTTACAGCCTGATTCTCAAGTGCATATACACTGGAAAGGGGCTGCTGAAATTGTCTTAGCCTCTTGTACAAAATACATTGAAGCAAATGATAACATAGAGCTTATGGATGAAGAAAAGGTTAGTGAGAATGTTTCCTTTTTGTGATGGGAACTATCAGAGGTTTTCTTTTATTGAAACCAGCCTTTGGTTGCAGTTGTCCTTTTTTAAGAAATCTATAGAAGATATGGCTTCTGTAAGTTTGCGATGCGTAGCTATCGCATATAGGTCTTATGAAATGCACAAAATTCCAGTTGATGAAGAACTGCTAACTCAATGGGAATTACCTGAAGATGATCTCATTTTGCTTGCAATTATTGGTATAAAGGTACATTACTGTTGAAATTCTTTTAGTTATACAGATCTTGTATCTTTGTCTTAGAATTTCTAGCTTGGGGCCCAACTGTTTATGTGGACATGACTTATTCCTCGCGGGCAGTTTGCTACATCAATATGAATGGCCTTGTTCTTTTTCTGCAATTTTGTCCTTGTAAACAGGGGTTGACAGGCAACAATGATGGATGAGACACTACAATGGTTGCCTTGTGAATCTTTTCTCATTTTGCTGATATATTATACATGGATATGATAACTTGCATTATGTTACTTGATATTATGTATCCAAGATACCGACTGTAATATCCCAGTAGTATTAGCATATTGACTTAAACTGTTGACACAGGACCCATGTCGACCAGGTGTCAAAGATGCTGTTCGACTGTGCCAAAATGCAGGCGTTAAGGTACTTTTATTTTGTGAAGTTTCTGGGGCATGGTTGCTGATGAACCGAATTGCTTTGTTTTTTGTATGAATAAATACTTTCTGGCTACAACTGCTAGGGGATAAATATGGATTGGGTTTATGGAATCTGAAATTTTTATCATGTTGGATACATATTGATGGCTTTCTTCCACTGTGGTGTCACTACTAGGGGATCAATACTGTGATGTTTTAAACTATCCCCAGTGGAAGAAAGCTATCAAGGTGTATCTTTTTAGCATTGAGAAAGAAAATCTTTTGATTAATGGCCTTCCATCTGCTGATGCGACATGGACTAAATGGCTATGGGAGGACAATAGATTATCTTTAGATGAGGAGGTTGATAACATCACCACTCGTTGTGATACTGTCAAAGAACTGTGGGAGTACTTAGAATCTATGTTTTTTTTTGGTGAGAAATTACCTCATATATTTGATGTTTTTCAAAAATTTTATCGGGGTAGTCAAAAGGACAAATCTCATGAGTTTTTGACTGAGTTTAAACGTGTATATGAAGAACTTAATACACTGTTGCCTATTTTATCAGGCTATTCAAAAGGATAAATCTCTGCATTGCAGTCTGAATTTAGTACACAAGGTCCCAATTCTAACTAGATATGGAATTTTGACCTTGAAGGATGTCCTTTTTCACCTTTTACATTTTTGTGTGAGGTAATCTTATATCTTTGAAGAGTAAGAAGCAAAATTTGATAGCAAGGTCTAGTGCAGAATTATAATATCGAGCAATGGCACATGCCTCGTGTGAACTTTTGTGGGTGCATTATTTATTCGTGGAAATTGAAGTCAAAGATGGACTATCTATGAGATTGTTATGTGGCAATCAAGTTGCTATTCATAGTGCTTCTAATCCAGTATTTCATGAACAAACAAAGCCATATAAAATCATGTCGTCATTTTATTTGTGAGATGACAAGTCATGTGAAGACAGGCAAACAATTAGTTGATTTATTTACCAAGGCCTTTAATGGGAACAACATTACCTATTTGGTAACAAGTTGGGCATGGAAAATATCTACGCTCCAACTCGAGGGAGATTGTTAGAGTAATGGCTTTTTAAGAACATTTTAGTCATTAACTAGAGCTCAATAAAAGG
>JANQBM010000008.1:29678824-29693614 GCA_025594535.1 Erythroxylum domingense
GTACCGACCGGTATTTACATCCGGTACCAAAATTTGAATTTCGGTACCGGTTTTGGTCCGAAACGGTAAGTTCCGGCCGGTACCAGCCGAAACGTACCGGTATTCATAACAATGCTCTGCTCCCACATTATCAACTAATGTGCTTTAATTTTACTAATAAAAATTGGTGGGTAATTTAATTTTACTAGACATTCTAAATACTTCTTAGTAAATAAAGAAATTTTATATTTTAAATATACATTAGTAAATAGATAAATAATTAAATATGTAACATTATTAAACACTCTTTAGTAAATAAGTGACTGAAACTAAAACAATAATTTTAGATGTTGCATATATAAAACTTTATTACTACCATTGTTTTATTTTTGTTGCCTTTTTTATATGTAGCACAAATTGTTATTATTGTTACCTTTTAATATTATTAAAGGCAATAATTTAAAATATGTTGCTTTATATTAAGTTTTAGCAACACATTTTTTAAACTATTACAGACATGTTGCCTAAAGCTCTTTTTGCTGTAATGACTTTTGATACTTACTATCAAGTAAATTTATTTTGTTATGACTAGATAGTCATGTTTGAGCATCCATAACAGTCTTTGTTTTCATTTTGTCATTATTATTAATTTCATATAATCACCATCTTTAAGTACATGTTATTAATACGTTTAAGGGAATTTAATTAAATTTGGTTAATATCCTTAACATTTCCGAAGGTCTTTACTTTTTAATAGAAATAGAGTCAAAAACCAAATGATGACTCAATAGATTTACTACTCTATTTTATTAAGACAAAAAAAAGAGAAACACCTAAAAGAAAGGAACAATATGGGTTCTCCAGAGGTTGGTGTTAAATTATAAAAGAAGAAAGATACTAGATACTCCATTTTATCTGGATTACCTAAATTTGATTTTTTTAATTATAAATTTAGAGATTAGAAACAATGAACTTAAGTTTGAGGTTAATAAAAGTAGAGTGAATAAACTAGTAATCTCATGGACATTTTTCTCATCAAAGGTATTAGTGGGGCACGAGATCACTTGTCCCATTTAACACTACAACAAAGTAGACATTTAGCTATATTTTCTTTTGTGACGTTCGAAAAATCGTCGCCAAAAGTTACCATATTACGACAATTTTATAAATCGTCATTAAAACTAAGCCTTTAGTGACTAAACGAAAAAGCATCACAAAAAGAACAACATTTTGTGACGAATGACAAAAATCATTGCTAAATGGTGAATATTTAGTGACGATTACATGAAAATCATCACAAAATGATCCATAATGGGTGACGATTTCAAATATTAGTCACTAAATTAACTTATGGTGACTCTTTTCAGAAATCGTCACCATAATTTGTTAAACATTTGGTGACCAATCCCGGAAATCATCACCAAAGGGTTCACAAGTGATGACAATTATACGAAATCGTTAGAAAAAGATGTTTGATTTTTTGCTACGTTTTTTACATTGTCACTAAAAGTGACCATTTGGGGACGATATTTTGAAGCGTGACCAAAAGATTAAGATTTGGTGATGAATTTTGGGAATTGTCGCTAAATGTTACATATTTAGTGATGATTTCTGAAAATCGTCACTAAATGGTCCACATTCAGTGACAATTTTCAGAAATCGTCACCAAAGGATTGACATTTTCTAAAATTGTTAAACTAACATTTTTATAATCTATAATAGTTAAGATATGTTTTATTAGAGATTTGTTTTGAATGTTTACAACGTATTGTTGAAAAAACACACACAACATAATTTTAAGTGTTAAACAGTAGTATTAATTAATCATTAGTATTTACTAAAATTGCATAAATTAGTTAAAAAATTAAATAATTGTATCAATATAATAATATGATATATGGAGTAGTACGAACTTTTAATTAGAACTTTAACAATTCATACAGTCATAGAATAAGAACAATAACAGTCCACACTTAATAGTATGCAACTTGACCCTTAACTATTAGAGAGGCTGTTTGACAAATTCTTATAGATACAACAATAAATCAACTTTAAAGCTGAGTCCAGTTAATTGCATTGATAAATGACAATGATATAATTATTTATTTAAAATCCAAGTGAGATGAGTGTCAGTAAAGGTAAATGAGTTCCCGATGTCTGGATTCCTAAGAAAAGTCTTTGCACGTTCGAAGACATCAATTGAAACAGTAATAGTTCTTCCCTCAAGTGTAGGATTTTTTACACCCTCTTGCAATAGCTAAACTTGTAGAGGATACAGTGAATGAGTCACTAGATTTGGTATAGAAGACAAGTTCTCCAGATGAACTGCCAGTAAGAAACGGTTTACCTAAAGCATAATCAGTATTGAAATTAGATATTGTCAGATTAGTAAACCGTTAAATGAACCGAAATTGAAGTGACATGCATATGTGAACGAGTAGACGAAGCATGTGGAATTGACGTATTTTCCAACACAATCAATTTTCCTAATCCTTTACGGACCATTGTGACATTGCTCCCACCTCCATGGGCATACATGCCATCTTCAAGATTCAAGGAAGCTTAAAGCAACATGTAATATATACCATCAAATGTGAATATATATAATAGCTTCATAAAAGGAAATGAGATGTACATAATAAGGAAAGTGACCTAAACACCTTGAAGTAGAAGATCGACTATGGAAGGCAAACGATGATTAATGTATAAAGTGGAGATTTCTCTGCATTGTTTACTTTTTCAGTAGGGACAATTTTGCCACATTCCTCCCAACAGAATGAATTAAGGCCATTTGGAACTAGTCTTTATGTCGACATTCCTTGATTAATAATGTTAAGAGGTGTATTCTGCAAATGTCGAGGATAAATGAAAGTAGTCCAGTTTAGCACTTATACATCTTCAACGTGCCTAATGATATTAAAGTTACCTTTACTAAAATTTCAAAAATCTATTGTATAGTTTGTATCATATTTAAAATTTAGAATTTAAAGAAGAATAGACATGACTATGTTCTTGATGTACATAAATATAGTATTATCTATATTGGTTCATATTACTATTAATGAAAATGAATAAAAGTAAAATACTCTTGAAGACCTTTCATCAAATAGTTGCGAAGCATTGATGAGGGAAGCGTTAAAGGTCGTTGGGAAGATAGACATAAACAAGTAACAAAGATAGACAGTAAATCATCTTCAAAACACAACCATAAACACAACTTATACATCAAATGCATAATTAAGAACTCACAATAAACACCTAAAGGTAAAAGTTAAACTTTGCACAACTTCATTGATGAAAATAGAACAAAAGAATAATACCGATTCAACTAATAATGGTTCTTTGACGGTGATGACCACAATATAGAACCCAAATAGAAGAGAGGATTTTGGATTGGTGTTGACGGCTTGAATGAGAATGGAGTAGCCATTTATGTGTTTGTCTTTGAAAACCTAATAAACAACGACGTTTTGGATTGGTGTTGATGGCTTGAACGAAAATGGAGTAGCCTTTTATGTTTCTATCTTTGAAAACCTAATACAAAACGACGTTGTTTTTCTTATTTGGGTAAACAATGTCGTTTATTGTTTATTGTAGTTGTTTGGAAGTAGTATTAATTATTTTGCTATGATCTATTGTATTTGGTCGACAAACCTCAGATGTAGCGACTAATACATGGTTCGTCGCCAAAGCCCGCAGGTTCATAAATAATTTTTAATAAATTTATTTTCCTATTCCAAATAAAACATAATTTGAATTAAAAATTAAATTATTCAATTGAAAACTATTTGAAAATTAATTTGTTGACCGTTCAAATAAATTATAATTGACTTACAATTTTCAGAAAATTATACATTTTGATTATTATAATTTAAAAAACATATTTTAAAAAATTATACATTTTAGTTATTGTAATTTAGAAAAACTAAATTATAATAATTTAACAAGACATTGTGATATAATTAGAAAACTATTTCTAACAAATTATATTTAAAGATGAGTTATTCCCAAAAAATTAAGCAGATGAAAAAAAATTGCATATATAAGTGAGAAGATTAATTTAACAATTTGTATGATGTATTAAGAATACCTCATATATATTAATCAATTAAAAAATTAAGAAAGTAAAGAGATACATTTAAAATAAATGTATCTTTTTGTACAAATAATAAGGTTAATGATAGATTAAGGGCTATAGGGTATATGTTGTCATGTTAGTGATGAATTTGGTTTAAATGAAATGTGGTTTGCAATCCTTATTAATTCAGCTAATAACGAAAAGAAGATACAAATTTTTAAAAATTTCCCCATTTTATTTTGTTTATTCACCAAATTAAAAATATAGATTAGTAATTCCCAAAAATTAAGCAAATCAAGAACAACTCCATATGTAAGTGTAAAAGACAAAATTTTCATTTTATTATTGGTAATAGGAAAAACTCATATTTGTTAATCAATTAAAAAATTAAGAATGTAAGGAAAATGCTTGGGTTTTGGTGACGTTGTGTATAATTGGTAGCAAAATTAGAGTGACAGGTGATGAAATTTCTGATCATCGGAAAAGGTAAAAGGTTTAGTATTAGGATGATTTATCAATTTGGTAGCAAAATGTTATACATTTTGCAACACTATTTTATTTTCGTAGCAAACGTTTAACATTTGGTGATGAAATGTAGACTCATCGCCATATGTATTGGATGAGAAAAATGTCGTTTTCCTTATATCATGGTCATACGACACCTTTTCCAAATGTTTTAGCGATGGTTATCAGAATATGGTAGGTAAATGTTGGGCATTTAACTACGAATCTACATTTCATCACCAAATGTTGCAATAGTAAAAAATTTTTTTAGGTGAGATGATGTTGTTTGTTTAACGACAAACAATGTCGTTCCACCTTCTGAAAAATTAAACCCAAAGCCCCTCCCCCCACCCCACCTCCTGCGCTCTTTTTTCCTCCTCTCTTCCGGTGACTTTTTGCCCCTTTGTGCTCTTTTTGTTTGTTGTTTTTAGAAGTTTCTCTTCTTATCTTGGGTAGTCCACTATTGTCTCCCTACTGTTGTACTCAACCTGGTAAGTAGTTTTTGGATTTGTTGTGGGTTTGGTTTTGTGTCTATTGTTTGTTAAATGTTATGTTCATCATCAAACTTAGGATTAGTTGTTGAGTTGTTTGCATGGATTGAGATTGTTAATTATTTAATTTGATATTTGAATGTGTTAATGATGGTGAAGAAAGGGAATAGAAAGAATGAATGTTTGAAGTTTCGGTTGATTTATGTTATACTTCTAAAGTGTTCGATGAAAGTCCTCTGGGTTTGAATTGTTCTATTTTCATAAGGAATGAATCACCTATATCACTTCTAAACTCTTTCGCTAAATTTGAATTGTTCTATTATGTTAAAATGACTTTACATTATAAGTGAATGTTATCTAAATGTCAATATTTGATTTTGATTTATAACATTGGAAGTTATATACGTTTGCATATAATAACTTAACCCATTGAAAGCATTTTATAATATTTGCTATTTGGTTTAAAAGGATTAAATCCTAACAATAAATATGTATATAACTTGCTTTACAAGTACAAAGTATGTAAAATTCTATAATTATAACTTTGCAAAATATCTGTATAATAGGTTATGAGAAAATGAATAAATCCTTAGAGTTTGGGTTTGAAATACAAAAGATGAGAGGATTGTAATAGAATGGTGAGAAATCATCACTTTATCTAGCTTATGTACAAAGAGGGATACAAAGAGAAGAAGGCTTTTAGATTCAACCATAAACTCAAGTTAAACTTGATATTGGACTTATTAAGTTGCCATATTTCATCAAATAATTAGTCCACACATCTCCTAATTATTGATCCACTTGTCACTCCATAGTTGATCCATTTGTCAATTAATTACTTATCTATTTATCACTCATTTATTTATGCCAAATGTCAGTTAATTATCTTAGTAACCCTAATTTTTCATGTTTCAATTTATTTTTCTACTTGGCATTTTCCCTAATCCAAATGTACATATTAATTCATCACTCTCTGAATTAATCACAATTAATTACAAATTACTAATTGGAATCCAATAAAACCAGAATTTAAGACATAACAATTCACAATTGATATCATGTTCATTTAAAATCTTTCATACCTCGAAATATGTCAATTGAGAGCATATACTATCTTGGTCATGTGTACCAAATTATAATTCATGTGTGCATACTAATGAAATGCAAGTAAATGAAATGCTTACAATGCTACTACTCATTCACAATGATCTAGGGTTCTAACCCTAAGCATGTTCTGGAAATCGGATATTACAATTCTCCCCCTTAAGAAATTTCGTCGTCGAAATTCTTACCTGATTGATCAAAAAGATAGGGGTATTGTTTCCTCATGTTCTCTTCAGTTTCCTATGTAGCTTCTTCTCTAGAATGATTCCTCTAAAGACTTTAACTGTAACATCCCACTACCATAGAGTATATACTCGTACATTCGGAGGACATTCCTGAACATACCCTATGACAATGATATATTAGAGTAATCACTTTCACTTGTATGGCATCATACAAAATAACACAATACTTAAAAACTCAACTGCTCATTTCATTTACTAACATAATTTACACTGTAGTCATTAAAACAAATAACTACATCATCAAAAGCATATAAGAGTTTACTACTCTTTGTACAAAAGTTCTAGATGACAAAAGAAACTACATAAATACAATCTACAACTCCTCAGATGTTAACTGACTAACCTTTAAGCCATTTCTTAATATCAAGTCGTTCCTTTATAGTGTTTTAGAAACTAGGTCTCCACTCTCATACCTAAAAATCAATGTTGCAATTTTGATGAGTTTTGCAAACTTAGTGAGTGAATCACCCTCGATGTGCTCACTCATTCAGAATATCAAACATTTCAAATATAAACCAAATGCACAATATTCGTCATTTTGACAAATCATCATCAATTACACATATTTCATATAAAAATTTTAAAGTAGCTCATTCATCTATCTTAGTCAATCATATTAGCAAACATACACAAATATAGCATATCCCAATGTTATCATAATTTAAAAATGTTTTCAGAATCAGATATTTGTAAATGCATACGCATATGAGACTCCACTTTCATTTTTATTTTGTTGTGACTGAGCGCCTATTACTGTCCCATATCCCTTATGGATATTGGGCTCATTTCAAATTCTTTCCCGTACCTATTGTGGATATCGAGCTCATTAATCATAGAGATAGTTACTCTACATGCACATTTTTGAGTTTTAAGCTCTTTCAGACTGACCATTCTGGTCACAACGCCTTTATCTGATCATGCATATCAATGTGATGCATCAAATCATAAAATATTTCATCAATAACATTTATTCATGATGCATAGTCAGATTCATATGTTCATCAGATCTCAATCAACTTTTCGTTAAGTATATAGACATTTTTTAGATTCATATGCAAACACAACACTCCCAATACATTCCCAAATATCAAACTTTTAGGACTATTAATGTCCGAAATTAAAACAGTTCAATAACTGGGAGTTAAGCAGAAATAATCAATCCTAGTGAGAACATCTAGGTTGACTCACAATACGCTCCATATCACACAATTGTCTTGATGGAGCAACAATGTCTAGATGCTGGCGTTCATCATGAGCGTTTAAAATCATACAATACACATATAATTCACATTACATAGTTAATCAATCAAACACATATTTAATCATGCACATATATATGTGCCATATTCAATGCATGCTCAATGACTTTCTTGGGTATGTTAATCATAATTTATAATTGTTCAAACATTGTCACTTGGATATATCTTGTTTGCACTTAGGTTTACACCTTATTTACTTGTGCAATCTAAATTCATCAATTAATAATCAAACTAGTTCATTTCAAGCTTAAATTCATCATAGGAAGGTACCTTATCGTTAGTAGTTTCAAACATCACTTAAAAGACAACATTTCACTCTTTATGCTAGCCCATGATCATGGTGGACCTTGACACGATCGTGACAGAACCTTATGCAATAAGCCACAATTGTGGGGACTCTGCCATAATCATGACAGAACCAAATTTTACTAGGCCACGATCATACACTGAAGGCCACGATGGTGCCCTGCATTGTTTCCTCTAATTCTCCATGAATTTCACCTACTTAGAAACATTATTTACACTTCTAATTTTCCAAAATTCATTTCCATTTATACAACCTCATTTAGGTATGAAGTAAACTCCAATACTAGTTCAAAATTAATCGATTGATAGCTCATAAATCATGTTCTTTCATGCATCAAAAATCAAATTAGAAACTATCATGCATTATCATGCATACAGTCCTAATTATTTTTCAATTCAAGAACACTATATTAAATCTAGATCTAATTCATCTATGAATCAATCTATAACCCATGGTTTTCATACACCAAGAACAAGCATAGAAAACATCCAAGTTCATTCAACATATTCTAGCACATATCATCACCAACACTATACACATTTCATTCCAATTCAATCATCATTCTTATACTATTAATCATGCCATAATGATCAGATTGCTACTTACTTATTAGGCTTCCAATCCATCTCAAAACATCAAGATAAACAATCCCTCCAAGCAAGCAAAATCAACACAATTCTAAGGTGAAAATGAGCTATTTTTAGCAATAAGGCAAAGATTACTTTGAACATATTTCTTGCTATTTTGCGAAGGATGCACGTATATTTTTGGTGTAGAAATTTGGATAGGGTTCAAGCAAAATGTAGAGAAAATATAGATGCAATTTCGGTGGTGAGACATGAAGAAAATGATAGGTGTGCATTAGGATATGCTTTTATAGGTAATTGGCATGTGTTTTCTAGTATAATTGTTGTTTATTGTTCTAGTTTATGATTCATTTTGTATGTTTTTATTAAGTTTGATTTCCATTGTTGTTCTTGTGTGTTTGATCTTGATTGAGGGTAAGAATTGGCTATTTTTATGTAAGAAAGAAGAGGGAGCAACTTGGAGGTTGAAAACAGGATCAAAGAAGAGAAGACACGAAGAGTGCATATGTGGGAATCATGTAAATTCCCACGTTCGTGGGAATCATGCAAATTCCCACAGACGTGGGATCATAAAAGAAATGAGAAGTGCATCTGTTTTTAATTCCCATGCTCGTGGGAATCATGCAAATTCCCACGGACATGGGAATTGTAATATGAGGCAATCTGCGAGGCTTCATTAAACCAAAATTTGGACTAAAAACATCATTAAGCCTCCATCTTCAAGTGAGACTACAGCCACCTAGAGAAACATCATCCTTGAGTGAAGAACACATGTTTGGAGCATTGAGGAAGGATTGAAGACAAGGATCATCATCAAGATTGGGCAAAATAGCACATCAACACCAAAATTCCAGATTTTGGAAAAGAAGAGAAGGAGTCTTTCAATTCAATTTTCTGTCATTTTAACCTCTTCTATTCTTTGTAAAAATGGTTTATTCGAGTGTTGATGATGTTATGGAGACCATGTTAGGCTGATTTCATTTTATGGATTGCTTTTAAATTATTTTGTCAAAACTCCTATTTTATTGAATTGAATACAATTGTCTTTGATGATTTTTGTTCTTAATTGTCATCTAGCAACAAATCGAGAGAGTGAGTGAGATGAACTTTGTGTAGGATTGTACAATGATAGTTGGCAACTTATAGACTAGTAATCATTATGTTAATTGAATATTTAGAAGAGAGATCTCGATTAGTTAGTTGATCACCTATAGGATAGTTTAATAACTAGTTGAATCGGTAGAGTCATTAGGTAGGTTGAGAGATCGTTCAATTGATTCCTGTTAATTTGATTAGGGATAAATAGTTACACCTTGAGAGATGGTAATTATTACATTTGGAAATCTAGGGTGAGACACAATTCAATCAATAAAATAGGAGGGAGATAAAATAAGGAAAAAGTAATCTCTAGCATTTAAATTCTTGAATTCAAATTTTCTGCGATTACAATATTGTCGTTTGTCTACATTAATCTTTTAATTTTAATTTAATTTTCCAAATTATTTGCATTTAACAATTTATTTTATTAAACAAAGTTCTGTCTAAATTAAGCAATGTCTAGGCATCAATCCTTGTGGGATCGATACTCTTTTTAACTACAATTCACGACCTGTTCATTTGCAATTTTGAGCATAAATCAAGTAGATAGGTTTTACCTTCAACAATTTTTTAGCGTCATTGTCGGGGATTGATTGTTGAGCATCGTGTTTAATTTATATTACTTTGATTTAAGAGTTTTTAATACTTTTCCTTGTGTATTTGTAGGTGTATGAACCCAAGGAGTACGCGAAGATCGACATAAATTAGTAAAGAAGAAGTTTGGGCCGTAAAGTAGAGACTCATTAGACATCTTAGAATGAGGAATGAGAAATCTAAAGAGCTAGATGTCGAGAAGAAATAGAAAGAACAATGATGGAAGAAAATTATTATAGGGAGCAAGGAACTTTTGCAAATTACAATGAAGTGCAATATAGTTAGGGAAGTATCGACTCTTATTAGAACACGTACATTGCGGGATAGCAAAACCACCTAGATTTTTATTGGTCCAACAATGTAAGTACTCACATAGGACATTAGGACCTATTTGAATTTTAGCAAGATTGGATTGGAGCAATGGAGAATAAGTTGGACAAGTTTATGGAGATGTTTGGTTCTAAACTAGCAGCTCAGGAAGAGAACCAGAAGAGGATGTTTTCCAACCAGGAGGAAAGTCAGAAGAGATTGGAAAAGAAATTTGATCAACTTCTTAAAAATCATGCTACTTCTATTAACAACCTGGAGATTCAAGTAAGACAAGTTTCTCATGAATTTTGTAAGAGAAGTGTGAAAAAATCTCTGAGAAATATGGAATTACATCAACTAGAGCAATATGAGGCTATCACACTTAAAAATGAGGAAGAGCTAGAAGAACCAATGGAACACCATGCTAAACCCTACTTTATTGAATAATAAGAGACAAAAAAAGAGATTGAAGAAAATAATGCTAACGCTCCCTATTATTCACCAGTTTTTGATATACTAAAGGTGAACATCGAAAATGCTTGAGTAAATGTCCATGAAAAGAATTATATCTTTTGGATTGATGATGATCAAGAGACTTTTAACATGAATGATGTATTCAAGAATACAAAGGATAGTAGCTCATTCAAGACAATTGATGTGTTTAAGTCTTCTTAAGAACAAACAGACAAAGAATAGATGGCAACAGACATCAAGTTTGAAGAAGTTATGAAAGTCTTTTTTTGTGAAGAGGGAGAAGTAGAGGAGATGAAGGTGATTAAGGAAGAAAGAGAGCAACTCATCTTCGTACAGAACAAACTGTTTGATTCAATGGACGATTCAAGGAGTTTTGTTATTCCCTATTTTATTGGCAGTTTGTTAATGAAAAAGACATTATTGAAACTAATTGGTTTGCTTAACTTTCTCAATATTGTCCTTCTGATAATTTTGTAATGTGTAGCTTACTTATAGGCTATAAAATCGATGTTGATCCTAGATGAGTTTCTAATGAAAGAAGCCCGTTGAGCTACCGACGTTAAAAGAAGCACTGTATGAGGGGAAACCCATAGAATTCTATTTCCTTTTGATTGTTTTGTTTACCTATTTGTTTCTTTGCTTTCTTTAGTTATGATCATTTTTGAACTGAGTTTGATTGATGTTCATGTTGATTTTGTTTGAATTTTAACTTGTTTTCTTTTCAAATTTCTTGTTGATGATATTATCTTGAGGTGTTTGTAGGATTTGGGATCATGGAGAATTCATTTAAGCTTAGAAGAACGTTTGAAATTGTGAAGATCATTAATTCCCACATTCATGGGAATTGAAGTGAATCCCACGAGCGTGGGAAATCTCTCAAAAACGTTTTTAGAGAGAAAACCCACGTCTATGGGAATTGTGGTGATTAAGTCCCACACTTGAGGGAAACTTAAGTTTCCCTCCCATTTTTTTCTCTCACCCTATCTTCAAATTTTCATACTCTCTCCCTCCTACCCACGAATTTCTCTCCTCTTGCTCTATAAAACTCTTCAATCTCCCTTTAGATTCTTGATATTTTCTTCAATTCTTTCATTTTTCTTACATTCTTTTCATACATTAATCTTTCCAAACAACAAGGATTTAGGTAAGTTTTTTTGTTCTCTCTCTCCAAAGCTTGAATTTCACTTTCTCTCTCTTATTCTTGTAGGTTTTTCTATAATAATGGCACTGAAGAAGATGATGGCTCAGAAATTGGGTGACGAAGTGCGCCGTCAAGTTTTCGGTAAAGACAAAAGTGATTTGGCAGCAACTTACTGATCTCCCTTCCTTATTTACTCGGAAGAAGAAGGTACGCACTTTCGTGATTTTAAATATAAGGGAATAATCACTCCTAGGTTTTTCGATTTTAAATTGTTAGAGCACATAGGAGTGAGGACAAAGATTGAGCAATTAGTTGACAATATAGGGTGGAATAGGTTCATCCGATGTGACATGCATATTCACTCTATGATGAGAATTGAATTTTTCACTATTGTCTGTTATACCCTAAAAATGGATGTCTTTTGGTTTAGGTTATTCGATGTTGTGTATAAACTGGATTATAATGTCATGCATCATCTTTTCAATTTGCAAAACACAAAAGTTTTAGATGATCATACTGATTTTAATGTGGATGCCTATTAGAAAATTTTAATGGGAGAAGATAGTTTTGATTCATGCAATGCACTGAATGCTTTAATATGTAGTGCTGAACATTTGCTATTGCATAAATTCATGAGTTTAACTATATTTAATAAAATCAAAAGTAGAAAATGTTCGGTTAAAGAACTTTTATTCTTATGGTACATGGATCGGAAGGTTAGAATCAAAAAAATCCTGTAGATTTTTTAGATCAACCATTAGTGTTGTCAATAAAAGGAGTTCATACTTTGAAATGGGGTATATTGTTACTGCTTTAGCTCGTTTTTATAACCATAATTTGGAAGAGGTGCGTATAATGCCACATGATATGTTTGACATATCATTTTTGAGGCATCTCGAGAATGTAGAGGTTCATTCTATGGAACTTCGTAATCCTCAGATGCGTGCTACAGTGAGAAATAAGAAAAACATCAATATAGTCGCATCTCGACCTTCTATATCTCTAGTAGCTCAGAATCTAGAGGATGAAGAAGTAGCAATAAAACCAAGCGCATCAACGGAGGCTGACCAACTCCATTATACCTTTGAACAAATAGCCTCCAACCAATAATGGATGACATCTAAATTAAATAAGCTTAGCACAAAAATACGGACAGTGCATAAGGAGCAGCACAACTTGAAGAGAAAGTTCCTCAGCTTTTGTTGGAGGAATAATTTTAAAGCTCCTACACCATCACTGTCACCACCATCATCGAAATAAGCTTTTCTTATCCCTTAAACTTCTAAATTTTGTTGTTTCTTGTGTGTGAGTGCATTTCTTTTCATGTGTATTTGGTTTCATATTATTTGTACTATGTCTTTGGTTTAGTTCTAATTTCTTTAATTTTGGTTTGACTTTAGTATCTTTTGTTTGGTTTAATATCATTCATTTGTTTCAATTTCTTTTGATTGTGTTGTTTTCATTTTTATTTAGTTTAATGTCATTTTCACTCACTTGGGGGTTGACTTGTCACATTTAGGACACTGTGACCTTTAAGTGTGGGGAGGTGACATCAACTTTCTTAATTGCATTTTTTTACATTATGTTGAATAGGATGCATGTTTAGGCATATTGTATGTGCTTTGTGTCAGAAATGGTGCTTTGTGTTAGCAATGGAACCACATTTAAGTCACTCTGATAAATATTGCCATGAGATTCTATCATGTTAGTTGGAGTTAGATTGAATGCATGCTTCAACTCAGATTAGGCTACTTACGTAGAAAGTGAACCATATAGAGTGATGAAAAGTAGTTGGTTACATAAGCTTATTCATAAATTGACATTTGAATAATGAGGTAGTGTAGAGATGCATAATGAGTTTTCATTTGAGCCAAAGTGAGGATTGAGCCATATGACTCCATCTATAGTCATGTCATTTCTTTACGGAGTGTTACTTCCTTAGGTTACTACCTTCAAAACTTGCTTTGAATTGGTTTAAGTCTACTAGATGCATGTTTAATAAAGTTGATTTAGGCTTTTTTGTGTTAACACTTGGCTTATATGACCTACCCATTGATTGAATTGGTTTAAGTCTACTAGATGCATGTTTAATAAAGATGATTTAGGCCCTTTTTGTGTTAACACTTGGCTTAAATGACCTACCCATTGATTATCCCTTGCTACCCCCATTGAGCCTTAACCTTTTGTTTATTGAAAACAGCCAAAATTTTAAGACTTTAAACCCCATTATCCTACACTTTCATAAGATTAGTAAAGTATTAAGTAATACATTAGTTGAGATTGTGTTAAAAAATTTTCCGAGTTGAGTTGAGTATATTTTTGCCTTTGGATTACAGTGTATATAACTGCTTTTGTATTCATAGTTCTTCTATATATGAAAAAATGAAAAAAAAGTGTTGAAAGGAAAAGAAAAAGAAAAAAAGGACAAGAAATAGGAAGAACAATCGGGTAGCATAAATGAGTGCAGAGTACTACATTAGTTATGATTGGATGTTTTGGACTTATTTTTTATTATTCCATTTTATCCTTTCTTTTTTACTTTACTTATACCCTTACCACATTACAAACTTAAATAAGCCCTTTTGATCTATTCATGCATGCAATCATTGTGGAGGAGAAT
>JANQBM010000008.1:29737668-29749566 GCA_025594535.1 Erythroxylum domingense
AAAAAGGGCTTATGTCTCGGTTAGCATACCTGGGGTCTTAGCTACAATCTTCTTTGTGTATCTTAAAGCTCTTATAGAGGTCTACTCTTTTATTTGGCCGTTGGTTTGTTGTTATCCTTATAACCCTCGAGCCGAGTTTCCGATATTCTTTAATAAAAATTTATTAAAATAATGTTATCATATTTTAAAATTTTGAAATATATGTATTTTGAAAATACTATAAATTTAAAAGTATTAGTTCAATAATTATTAAAAAAATTTTAATTTTGAAATTATTTTATGTTACATTGAAATTAAATATAAAAAATTAGAAAGTTCAATACTTCAATTATAATAGTGATATTTTTATTAATAATTTAATATTAAATAATAAATATTTAATTATATAAAATAAATAAATAATGACTTACATTGTTTTAATATCTGATGAGAATAAAATAAAAATTAAAAATTCAACTAACTAAAATTTTTATTGAACTTAAAAATAGAAATAAAAACAATTTTTTTAATAAAAAAGTTCAAAGATTAGGAAAGGAACTAAGCAAGTTCTGAACTACCTGACCGATATATTGTCCGTGTGAGTAATGCATTGAATAAAAAGATCATCTTAGTTAATTTGCATGACGTTGAGTGAGTAGACTTGTCATGATTTGATCATTGAAATTTAAATGGAGATAATGTGAGTGACGTGATTGACGATAATGCTACAGGGGAGAGAGAGAGTGTGTGTGGGCATTTAATATAATTTGTAGAAAAGCAATTCGGCCTTAGTATTTGGGATAAGATTTTGTAGAAGAAGATAGAAAAATAGTCAAAAGAAGAGACAACAAGGTGTCTTATTCAAATAGTAAAAGTGAATAACAAAGTTATTAAAAACGATGAGTAAATAATAAATAGGATAATTATGTATAATTGAAAAATGAAAATAAAGTGAATAAACAGCAGGCTAACCCCACACTATGGATAGGCCGGAGAGTCCAATTATTTGGGTGAAGATTAGAATGTGCTACTTTTGGGGAGCAAATACGGATGGGTCCTAATTTTTCAGCTTAAATTAAATATATTAATGGAAATTATTTATTTAAGAATAATTCGAGACTTTTTAACTTTTTCTCTTTAAAATCAATTTATTTTTATTTTTATTTTTACTGACTGACTCGTGGACTTGCACTCTCTCTCTCTCACAAAAAAACACACACACACACACATCATGCTTTCGTTTGAAAATGCACACACAAGAACTGATTTGTATGATGCTCTAACAACTGTTCAGGAGTAGCAATTTAAGTTTTTCCGATGAAGAGATTGTGTATTAGCACTAGGGCATGACCATCTTCGGGGTTCTATATTTGCTTTGTATCCATCACAGCTCCGCCATTGCTAATCAGTGAGTTTTGCCTTTCTTCAAGCAAATATCATTTCAGTATCATCTGGGCTTCTCTTCCATCTTCTAACTTTCGTCCTTTTTACCTTCTACGCAACTATTGTTCTTGCTATTTTCTTGTTCATTTTCCCTCATAGTCTTAATTATGTATAATTTATCGGTTTGATCACTGCAGTTTTAGTACAGGCTGCACTACTTGATAAGTCTTACAAATACCCATTTCAAAGTTTTAGCCTTTGTTCCATTTCTTGATAGTTTTGTTAGACTTGTTTTGGAGCAGATATGTGGGTTTAGTTTCCTTATATGAATTCCGGTTCTTTTTGTCATAAAACCCTCTCTTTCTATCTCTTTGCTGGTTTCTAACTTTTATTCCCGGTAAAACCTGTTAAACTATTTCCTTAGAACCTTTCTTGCTCCTTATGCTTTGAATATGAAGTAGGGACCCTTATCCTAACATTGATTGACTTTTAAGCTTTTGTTCGGCCTCTGGTTTGCAAATGTGTGGGAAAATGATACTGCAAGACAATTTCTACTCTGGGATGTTGTTTCCTTATTCTTTTTTCAAAATTTTGGGGTTATGGAGGTTACTTGAATCGAACCATATCATTATGTTCATGTGCAAACTTGCATATGTCACGGTGGCTTGGGATTCGTTGTTAGAGGTCCTTGAAGAGACGCATTTTTCTGCTCCTGAACTTTCTGGTTTCTATTTTAGATGCGATAGTCCCCGACATTAATCTTCAATGTGGCAATTGATGTGGTGTGTTATGCTTGTTCTTTCCTTTTCTTTCTATACAATGATTATTTCAAATGGTGTGTTGTCCGAAGATTCTTTTCTTGTGCTTTTGTTTCACTGCATTGTGGTTTCTTCAATTATGTGTTTGACGTGCTACTAGTGAACTATTAAATGGCTTCTTCAACTCAATAGTTAGAGTCTACATTTCATAAGTGGTAGTTAGTTGGTGAAGCCCACAGTTTTTCAAGGATACCCTGATAGTTGAGCTAAAACGCTATAGAGGTTTCTCTTAGTCAATGGTTTGTGGGTTCTTAAGAGCCAGTTATCTCTTATGTATAGGAGAGCTGAAGATGGAGCGGTACAGGTTGGATTTGAGAATACGTCACTCTGGATCAACACAATCAGAGGAATCCGCTCTAGATTTGGAAAGGAATTGCTGTCATCATTCAAATCTTCCTTGGTCAAGTCCATCTCCACTTCAACCCTTTGCTTCTAGTGGTCAGCACTCAGAGAGCAATGCTGCCTACTTCTCTTGGCCAACTTTAAGCCGATTAAATGATGCTGCTGAAGATAGAGCTAACTATTTTGCAAACCTTCAGAAAGGGGAGTTGCCTGAAACTCTTGGGAGGTTACCAACAGGCCAGCAAGCCACCTCCTTGCTTGAGCTCATGACAATTAGGGCATTTCATAGCAAAATCCTGCGTCGATTCAGTCTCGGAACAGCAATTGGTTTCAGGATCCGACGTGGTGTTTTGACGGATATTCCAGCTATTCTTGTTTTTGTTGCTCGCAAAGTTCACAGGCAATGGCTCAACCATGTTCAATGCTTACCTACTGCTCTTGAGGTTAGAAATTGGTACTTATATCTTCCCCTAGGGATTTATTAAGTTAGGAACAAAGGAAGGAGGTATGGATATTTTGGCTATTGTCTAATATCAAATGTGCATAGTTTCACAAGTGCTATGCTTGTGGTATTCTCATATTTACTTTTCTTCCAGCCTATGGAATTAAGATTTTTCTGTTTAGGAAAAATTGTACTATTTCCTTTTCTTGATAAATTCAAGAGATTTACGTACTCTTTGTTGAAGAAGCAGGGACCAGGAGGTGTTTGGTGTGATGTTGATGTTGTTGAGTTCTCATATTATGGTGCACCAGCATCAAGTCCAAAGGAACAGCTATACACTGAACTTGTCGAAGGCTTGAGGGGAAGTGATCCTTGCATTGGCTCTGGTTCTCAGGTACCTAACTCTGTATTCAATTTAATACTTGTTTTAGTTAATGTTGAATACTAATCTTAATTTACAAGATGATAATATGTTTACTATGTGTGGCAAGAAGTGATAAAAAGATATATTTTGGTATATCTTAAAGATGATATAATTGCTAATTGATAATACCATGATGAGTCTGTTGTTGCACTAGAAGTCTAGTCATTCAATATATGCATAATATGGTGTTAAAGTTTGTAAAACTGTTCATGTCAACGCTAGTGACATCTATTTTTATTACTCAAGTTGCAAAAAAGATAAGAAATAAAACTTTAATTGCATTGTAACCCAAGCTTCTTAGAGTTCATAGCTTGAACTTTCATCTTTATAGATGCACCTTTTGTTGTGAGGAAAGCCATAATTTTTGGTGGCATAGTGACCTTGTCAAGTTTGTATGCACGACTGCTTCAAGTTATAGTTACTTTGTCAACTATTGCATGTAGTGTAAAGATGAATGTGTTTATTCTACTCAATAATTGGTTTCATGTTTTCCACGAATCAATGGAGAGTTTGTTTAAAATTTGTAAGCAATTTTCTAGGGTATGTCCCAATAAAGCTGTCATTATCAACTTTGTGATGAAAATTTATTGGATATATCGGAGTAAAGAAGAGTCTGTCATCATAATTAATAACATTCTGCACATTTTCCATATTGGTTTTTTCCTTTGGTAAAACCTTTACGTGCCATGAAAGAAGCTTATATATGGTACTTTCTCAAGGAAATGGTTTCAATATTTGATAGCACAAATTTCCTGAGCTTTGATGCTAACTTCTTCAAGCTGGGTTGCAGTTGACAATTATATGAAAGCTGTGTTGTTATGCAGCTTTGTGTTATATGGGTCCAAGTTAATGATAATACTGATCTTTAATTGTTCGACCAGTGTAAATATCCACTAATACATCCATTGAAGGGATTTTACATGTTTATTACATAGTTCTTTCTAGACATGGGCAAGACTTTCCTGGTTTATTTAACATTATAATATTTTCCTTATATATGTCTAAAGAAAGTATTCAATGAGGGATCTAGTTGTTTAGCATACCTAATTACATGCAACCAAGACAAACAACTGTTGAGTGCATTTTAAGAGAACTAACTTCATCCCTTCTGTCAACATCCTTAATGTTGTTTCTAGTGATGACGGACTTGAAGGAAGCATGAAAAAGAACTGGACATTAAAAAATTGAACTGCAATTGTTCTTGGTTGCTTCATTCTTCCACTTAAACTTGTTCTTTGCAATTTTATTTCTTAGCACTAAGGCTTGGTAGGGAATTGGGATGTAGGAGCTCAAATTGGCAGTTTTAATTACACAGTGGCTTCATTTTTCCATCTCTTTTATCCCTATCTTCCAGTCACACATCACCCTCACCCCTACACCCACTCTTGCATGGTTTGCACTGATAGCAGTTGAGCACATTACTGTGTGGTTGAAGATAATCAAAAGAGAAACATTGACTTGAAATGAAGCAATGAAATGAAATAGGAAGAGAGAATGTGAGTGAAAAGTAAAGAGTAGTAACGAAAATCAATAATTGACTTGCCAGTTACACAAATCGGGCGTCGTTGTCTGACTAATTTGGAAAACAATTGAAGTCGTTAGAGATAACAGTATTATTTTGTTATGGATCCCCATATATAGGAAGGAATTTTATGCAAATGGAATTAACTACTAATCTTGGTATTAGCTTTTGTTGTCCTACTATGATGAATAGAATGGCTGAAATCTAATTGATTATTATTATATTATCCAATTTTCTCTTCTTTTAGTATCAGAGTCAACAAAACCAAGAAGAAAAGAGAAAAAGAAGCGTACTGCTGTCTGGAACAATTAGTACCATGTTGTACTGTATATGCTACTGTTTATTGTGGTACTACTCACTATGAGCAATGCTATGGTGAATAGTTGCTCCGTGGTACTATTGACAAAATTTCTTTTCATCTTAAAGATGGTTTACTTTTTTTTTTTGGTATTGAATTCATTTGACTCTTTTTTTCTTGAAGATTTTGCTTCATTCTTTTGTAAAGATTTCATTTCAGTTCATCTTTGAAAAATTTCTGTTTAACTTAATGGAATGACAGCTGGATGTTAAAAAACTTAACGGCGGTTGTGTTTCATGGTGAAATTTCCCAAACAAGAATAATGGCGTGTTGTTGGTGTCCTTTTATTCATGAAGTAAATGTATCGACATTGGAATTGACTTCACTACTGATGGTTTGAACAAAGTGTGCATCGTCTAAACTTTTCCAATGACGAAGAGCCATAAAATGAAGGTTACAACAGTACTTTGATTGAATACATTAGACGGGTTCATGATAAAGACTGTTTGTAAGAAGTTACATCATTTATGAACCAACTTGGGGAGTGTTGGCCAATATTATTATGTTTTGGATCCTAATACAAGGAAGTTTCCTTTATTGGAATGGTATTATTTTAGAAATTAGTATTAATTTGTATTTCATACTATTATAAATAATTGAGCAAGACCAAATTAATAATGTGTTTTTCTAGTTTTCTCTTGTACTGGAGTCAACATCCAAAATATGGTGGTACCAAAACTTTTAATGATTATTGAGCTAGAATACCATACAGTTAGGTGTAGAGCTACGCATCTGTCACCAATGGGGCCAAAAAGCAGAGAATTTTTACTAAATTTATCTACAAGTACAGCAAAAATTTTTAAATTATAGTATAATTACATGAAATTTGCCCCTACCAAAAGTCTTATCTTACAATTTGGCCCAACTGAACAAATTTTCTGGCTCTGCCCCTGCATACAGTGATTAGAGAAATGATATTGGCATTGATATGATGCTTATTGATAAATATGAACATTACTCTCATGCTTATAAAATGGTCTTTAGATAACTGGATTGATTGTTTGATATATCATTGCTTACATTATTGTGAATACTGAATTGTTTAGAATTGTAGGTTGCAAATCAAGAGACATATGGAACCTTGGGTGCAATAGTGAAAAGCAGAACAGGAAACAAACAAGTCGGTTTCCTTACAAATCGGCATGTTGCTGTTGATCTGGACTACCCAAGCCAGAAGATGTTTCATCCTTTACCACCTAGCCTTGGACCAGGTGTGTATTTGGGTGCTGTGGAGAGGGCAACATCATTCATTACAGACGACAGTTGGTATGGCACATTTGCTGGAACAAATCCTGGTAATATAGTTGCAGAATATAATAGTCTACCATAATAGAAGTATTTAACTTGAGGCTAGACTCCAAGTATTCAAACTTATAAATCTTGGTAACTTTTTGCTAAAAGTCCTTTTTTCTTGATCCAAGAGGTTTTATTCTATTGAGTTGTTGGTAACAAACAAGGAAAGACTAATTATTAGGCTGGTTGACTGGGGAGATCTTTTCTTTGGTAAAATATCTTAAAAAATGACATACAATACTCCCTTAAAGCATAAAAATTTTAATTCCAAACTTATATTTATCATCCAAAACTTCACTTTGGATCAGACCTCATCTTGAGAAGGATGATGATTGTCGTCACATTTTGTATGAAAGCATGATAAATTTTAGAAGAAAATTGTCTTGAAGGATCATCATGGCATTCACGTAAGCTATAAATCTCATATATAATTATTATTTGCGAAGAGCATCATTCTTGTTAACTTTATGACCCTTGGATCTTTTAAATAAATTGATCGGGTATTATATGTTCTTTCCTCTTTGAGATAGTTTGCTATATTAAAGTGCACAATATACTGATTTTTTATACGGGCAACTGCATTTTCGTGGCTTGTTGCTGTGGTCTTCATATGTTAAGCTGATTCAAGACTTCTTTTGGGCAATTTATTTATCCCAAGGCTTTTAGAATTCTTAATTTGCTTATACTCATTAGTCACCCATTCGTTTCATGTTAGAATAATTCTTAGACAAATTAGTTTAACATATCATTGTACTGGAGTAAAATGAGTTGCATGCCAAAATAAACCCACTCAAAATTAGTTTGCAGTTTTATGAAATCTTTGGCAGTTAAATTGTTTCCTGAAACAAGAAGGAAGTTTCTTACTTGTTGACATTGACGTCAACTTGTATATGATCCCTTTTGAAGCTTTTGTTTCTCGCGAAGTGGCTGATCTTCAAAGTAGGTTGTTGAATACACTGTTAAATTGCAGAGCAATCTTAGGTTGATTATGTTGAATTTGTAAGAGCTTGCACAACATGAGTTCTAAATGTTAGTTGGAAAGAATAAATGCTAAAAAGAATAAGAATAAAGATAAAAGGAAATAGTAGCTTTCAGAATTACTTATCTGACTATTACTCCATTAAGGTGAGTCAAGCTTTTCAATGTTTAAGTTCAACTCACTTAAATTTTTCTCAATCTCTAGCTAAGTACTTCTATTCAAATCTGACTCTGATTGATGCTACAAGATGAACAAGTTCTCCTTCTGAGTTTTACTTGATTGAAGGTATAAATAACAACAATTTTTGATAAAAAGATCCACTGTTTTGAGTTGAAATAGTAAATGATTTTCCAAATGAACCTATAAACAAATCCCAAGCCAAACCTGTAAAAGAACAAATAGGTGAAGTTGTTCATGAATTTAAATGGTTTGGGCAAATAAGTGAAGTTGTTCATGAATTTAAATGGTTTGGGCTACTTTTTCTGAACTTGGCTTGACCATATGAACCCTGAAATAAGGTATGGCGTTGATGTTTACCATACCAACTCTTGAAGAAGTTTTTACCAAGATGAATACTATTCTCTTTTTGACTAATTTGTTAATTTGCAGTCCTAGCTTCATCCAGTCATTTGATACATATCCCTCTGTTGATTATTAAGTTAAATTCCAATATTGGACTGCCTAGTTTGGTCAATTATCTCCAAAAATTGTAGGTTTATTTATGTTTTAGGATTTAGGTTATATTGAAGCATTTTATACTAGTGGAGATCTACCTTGTACCTTGTTTCTCACTGTTCCGTGACTTCTACACCGGCTCATTGCATTTTTCTTCGCCTGCAGAGACATTTGTTCGAGCCGATGGAGCATTCATTCCTTTTACAGATGATTTCAACATGAACAATGTAACTACTTTTGTAAAAGGTGTGGGTGAGATCGGTGATGTCCATAATATAGATTTGCAATCTCCAGTAAACAGTCTCATTGGAAGGCAAGTGGTTAAACTTGGAAGAAGCTCTGGCTTGACCACTGGGACCATAATGGCGTATGCTCTAGAATACAATGATGAAAAGGGGATTTGTTTCTTTACGGATTTTCTAGTTGTTGGTGAGAATCAACAACCTTTTGATTTTGAAGGTGATAGTGGAAGTCTGATTCTCTTGACGAGTCAGGATGGTGAGAAGCCACTACCTGTTGGGATCATTTGGGGTGGGACAGCTAATCGGGGTCGCTTGAAGCTAAAAATTGGTCAACCCCCAGAAAATTGGACCAGTGGAGTTGATCTTGGGCGCCTTCTTGATCGTCTTGAGCTTGATCTCATCACTTCTAGTGAAGGGCTTCAAGGTTGGTTAATATGAGCTGATTATTCCCATTTCTTTTTGTTCTAATATCAGTTTGGTAATCATCATTAGCCAGTTGTCTTTCTACCAAAAGTAAGCATATTATGGAAAAGTGTGATTAAGATACATATTAATCATAAGTTGATGAAGTGCAAGTTGTTGCTTTGATTCGAATTTTGAAATACTTTTTCAGTTTGTAATTTGACAAATAAGTGGCTGGAGAAGAGTAACTGAACTAATTAATGGGATCCAAGATGGAACCTTGAAGTTAGAAGAGAATTATAAGTGAAGTGGAATAAATTCAATAATTAAATGTTTAGGACTTCAGAGAAAACTGGAATGATCTTTCAATTCATTCATTAACTTGGCTCCTATGCAATAAGTAGCTTGTTTCGTTTTTTTAGTTGGATACAACTACAACTTTAATCCAAGTTTTTTCATGGCAATGTGTTCTTCACAATTTCCTTTTGAACATTGATATTAACTAAAGGAATCAGCATTCCTCATTTGTAAAATTATTCCTCCTGTTGCTGCATTATCCTTGACTAGGACATGAAGTAAGTGTTCAAACTTGTTAAACTATTGCTTGCCATATGGTGGAAATGCTCCTAATGCTAGGTTTTATGCTCTTGAAACATTTTAATGGACGTTTAAAACAACTTAATGTGGAAGCAACTTTATCTAAATAATCATACTTGTAAAACAGTTTCTTGGATTTTCTTGGATCTGTTATCTGATTTAAATTTGGAATCCCTGTTTGTTTAATGTTCAAAATCCAAGGTCTACTTATCAAATTAATGTTTGTTTTATCATGTGAATAATGGAGGTTCTTGAAAAACTATATAGAATTGTATTGACAATGTATATATTTATATACATGTTGGAAATATACAGCTGGATATTTCCTAAATAGTATGGACTCCTAAAAAAGTCATCAAATCAGATCAGATATGATGTATCAGATCAGATATTATGTACAAATATTAGGATATTATGTATAGATATTAGTTTCCTAAAGTAGCTTTCTCTAGCTCTATATATACTTGTACCTATGTATTGATCAAGTGTAACAGAAATAAAACAGTTCAGTATTTCCACATGGTATCAGAGATATAGCTGAACAGTCCTAAACCCTAGCCACCACCTACTGTCCCTAATCTATAGTCCTAAACTCTAGCCGCCACCTAATTTATCTAATCCTACCAATCTATGTAAACTATGTCCGACGGTGGTGAATCTTCTAACCACCCATCTCGGCAAACACCTCCTACTCAGTATACTACCTCAGATTGTCATTCCATTCATATCACTACTATACGACTGAATGGAGAGAATTTTCTTTGCTGGTCCCAATTAGTTAGAATGTACATCTGGGGTAGAGGGAAGATTGGATATTTGACTGACGACGAAAAGGAACCTATAGCTGATGATCCTACACACAGAATACGGGATGCTGAAAATTCTATGGTGATGACATGGCTGGTAAACTCGATGGAGGAGGATATTAGCTCCAATTATATGTGCTACCACACAGTTAAGGAGCTATGGGACAACGCGAATTAGATGTATTCTGATTTGGGAAACCAGTCCCCAGTGTATGAGCTAACCCTTAAATTGGGTGAGATTCACCAAAGTGAGGTTACTAAGTACTTTAATTCTCTGAAACGTTTATGGCAAGATTTAGATTTGTTTAATGACTATGAATGGAAATCCCCTGATGATTGTAACTACTTTCGAAAAAAAAAATAGAGGATAACCGAATTTTTAAGTTCTTAATTGGACTTAATGTTGAGTTTGATGAGGTTAGAGGCAGGATTATTGGAAGACCATTGGAGAAGTCTTTGCAGAAGTCTGTCGTGAAGAGAGTAGACGGTGTGTGATGCTTGGCAAACAAAATCCCACACCTACTATTGAAACCACAACATTAGTTGCTAGGAATACTATTGGTCATACTACGAAGAGTGAGGAAAAGTCACGGGTTTGGTGTGACTACTGCAACAAAGCATGGCATACCTGTGAAACATGTTGGGAACTACATGGAAAGCTTGCAAATTGGAAGGAATCACATGAAGGAAAATTTAATAAGTTGAAGGAAAATTCTTCAACTCACTATGAATCACGAAAAATCCCATCAACACATGAGGTGGATGATGGATAGCTCTCTCAAGAGCAGATTAATTACATTCTGAAGCAACTGAAACCCAAATCTGAATTATCAAGTGCTCCTAATGCTTTTGTGGCACAAACTGGTAGTGTTTTTAATGCCATATCATGTTTCTTTCTATACAATTTCGCTCCTTGGATCATTGATTCAGGAGCATCTGACCATATGACCAGTTCCTCTAATTTATTTCATACTTATGACCCTTGTTCTGATCATGAAAAAATTCGTATAGCAGATGGATCATTTTCTGTAGTAGCTGGTAAAGGTTCAGTAACTCTATCCTCGAATATCTGCCTTAAATATGTCCTACATGTTCCAAAACTAACGTGTAATTTGCTATCTGTGAGTAAACTAGCCCGTGACTCTAATTTTACCATTACATTTTTTGACTCGTGTCTTTCAGGAACTAACTTTGAGGAAGATGATTGACAGTGCTAAGTTGATAGATGGTCTCTACTACTTCGTTGATGACAACTTGAAAAATAAAGAAGCTCATGCCTTAAGTAGTATTTGTTCTACCCCTGCTAAAGAACACATTTTACTTTGGCATAATAGATTATGACATCCTAATTTCTCCTACCTCAAAAGACTATACCTCATTTGTTTAAATTTGTGGATTGTTCAAAACTTCATTGTGAGCAGTGCATTTTATCCAAATGTCATAAGATTTCTTACCCCACAAAACCATATCATTTCTCCAAACCATTTTACTTAATTCATATTGATGTTTGGGGTCCATCCCGTGGTAAAACTCTTACCGAGAAAAAATGTTTTGTAACCTTTATTGATGATCATACTCGGTTATGTTGGGTCTATTTGATACGTGAAAAATCTGAAGTTGCTCAAATCTTTCAAAA
>JANQBM010000008.1:29909880-29930635 GCA_025594535.1 Erythroxylum domingense
GAAAAATGCATTTCCTTAATCTCTCTTTAAGCTTACATGCATTGAAATTTTAGGTCCTAACCCTTAATATGGGGACGAGATGTTACAATTTATATGAAGTCTAAGATCACATAACATAAATTAATGGGTCTTAACTATTTTGATTGGGTTAAAATAGTTCAAATACTACAAGAAAAATGTTGTTTTACGACGGAAATTATCGATGGAAAATGATAATATTCCGTCAGTAAGTCCGTTTAGTGACGGACTTTACCAACGAACAAGGGCATCGTAGAAACGACCGTAGCTAATAATTCCTGACAGAAATCAAAATTTCTGTCAGTAAAATTATCGACAGACAACAAATGTACCATTGGTAAATATGTCGACGGTTTCTTCTGCAGTTGAACATCGGTAATTTTACCGACAGAATATAGTTTTCGTCGATTTCTCGATAAGCTTGTTCAAACATTACCGGCAGTTACGATTGTTCCGTCGATGATTTTATTGACAGTTAATTTTCGTCACCAAATTTACTGACGAAATTGGTTATTCTGTCTATGATTACCGACACTTAGTCATCTTCTGTCTGTAAATGGTACTTATTTTACTGACAAAACTGCAAAATTTCGTCGATAAATCAACCAGAAATTTTTTTAAAAATATACTGTCAATAAATTTTATTTGATAATGTTATATTTGATTGGAAGTTTTTATATCCGAGTTGAGGTACCATTAGCTTTGTTTTACTTGCATTTAACCATCACATCGATATCTCTCACAGTTACATACGTACGAACTAACAAGAGTTGTTTGTGAAGTAACAGCAAGAAGATGTGAAATGGAGAAAACAAACAGGTAGCTACGAGCAACCAAGAGTCTAGACAATAACTTAGGCAATGCCAAAGCAAAGAGCAGGTGGTGGGTTAATATAGATCAGCAAAAGGATTAGTGGGCTAGTCAGAATATACGACAACTAGATTCAATAAAAGGCTAAAAAATGAGTGTATCTTACGGGACTGGAGTCTCCTTCCTCTAAGGGTTTACAACACGGAAATGCTAAATGACTCGCGCAAGATGGTTGACCTAACTTTCAATTGCTTTTTTGTGTGGCACTGTGACCTTGATCATCTTCTGTGACCTTCATATAAGGAAAATACACGTTAACATTAGAATAAAAACTAATCAAAATTACTGATATTTAATGGAAAAGCTTTATACATCACCTTACGTCTTAAATCATACTCATACATGAGTTAGTCATACTTAAGGGCTAAGTATTATGTCGTTTAATTATTGGACAGTTCCATTTAAACTTTCTAAACTACTTGTAATTATCTCAATTGTTTAATGTCTTATCTTATAAGTAGTTAACGCTTAGCGGATATAATAAATATGTTGTAAATCCACTAGACTTGTGGGCGTGTTATGTCTTCATCTCTTCCACAAATGAAAGTCTTTTATGATGGTTTCGTATTAGAGATGACACTTTAATATGCTAAAGTCTATAATCTTCGAAAGATGAGAAGTATACTAAATCTTTCGTAATGTTAAGTAAATTAGGTATGAAATTCACATATACTAAATCTTTCGTAATGGTAAGTAAATTAGGTGTGAAATTCACATTTCCAGTGTCATAATAAAAAGGTAATTAAAATATTTTCAATTTAAATCTAACAATAATTTTAATCTGGTAATAATAAAATTTTCAATGCTACAATAAGGAAAACATTTCTTTCAAAAACTACACATTTTAATATTACCTGAATTTAATCAAAGTAGGAGTTAATATTGTCTGATGTCAATTTTTGGCAAGTATGTTATCTAAGCTAATTTTAAAAAACATGATAATCATATACCAACTTCTATTAGTTGTTTTGCGTATCTTTAAGAAAGCGCTATTTGTAGGTTTCAAATACCATACCTTAATATATATAATACGACAACTCCAAATATTCAATACAACTCCTATAAATAAAAAATAACATCACTCATAACAAATAAGTAAGACTTTCACTTTATACCATTGCTCCCAACATACAAGTAATTCATTCACTTTATTATGGGAATAAAAAATTGGCTATAATGAATAAATGCCTCAAAGTAATATTTGAATGTATAGCCAAACAATATAAAAGGAAATGTTTATTCTAATAGACATTTCATCAAACAATTTATAGGCAACCTTTATTATCTCTAACTAATAACAAAACAACATCATTTTTTCATTATCTACCAACAACAAATGCATTTAAACAACAAATAAACCAACAATTTAAATAAAAAACGCATAAACCGACAATTCAAACAAAACCTACCCGCCGACCTACCGACGATCATATATATAAGCATCTAACACCTTCGTTTTTTGGAGACAAAATAAAGCCAATAGAGTTGTTACCTGAAAATGATGCATGATGGACCAAAATCGAAGCAAAAATTGATGGTGGAAGCACTCCAAGAAAAGAACCGGCGACGTTCATGGTGGGAGGAGAGAAAAATAGTACAGGGGAGGGAGAAGAAGGGGAGCTTCGGGTCTCATAAACGTTGGTGATAAAATGACATCGTTTGGATTAAAACCAAACGATGTCGTTTTATTTTATGACAATTCGACAGTTATCGACGGAAACACATTTCCGTCGGTAATTTGCCGATGGAAATACTACCCCATCGGTATTCAAATTGCTTATTTTTTTCACTAGCTGATGCTGCCTAATTTTGCGACGGGACAATATTTTCATCGGTAAATTACCAACATAATTATTGACAGACATATTGTCCCGTCGGTATTCAAGTTGCTTATTTTTCCTGCTAGCTGATGCTGCCTAATTTTGCGACAAACTCTCGTTTTCCTTTTCCATCATTATAATATGACGAAAAACACGCGGGAATATTTTCTCTTCACGTTTATCGAAAAATATTTTGCCCGTCGATAAATCTGTCTACTTTACCGACGGAAAGTCAATTTCTACGCATTTTGTCGCCAATTTTTTGTCAGTAATTTGTTATTTTCTTGTAGAGAAATTTATATAAAGAGCATTTCTAAAGATCATCACCTTATTAATGATCCCCCCATCGAATTATATTCTCAAAGAATGGTTACGAGATGATGCCATATTATTCTTGTAAAATTAGGAATTTTATTGATAATGAGGCTGTTAGTGTGATCAATCAGTATGAGTATGTCAAATTAATAGATTATTTAGAACTTATTTTTAAGGAAATATCTCTCGTATTTATAAGGTGTGCAAGGGTTTTGTTAAGCTAAACAATATGACCAATCTCGTTAAGCATATTTTATGAATTTCAAACATACATATGAATAGCTAAATATTATGTTACCATTTAATGTGTCCAACAAGGTCAGCAAGAGTAGATGTTAATCATGAGTTTTTTTTGGGTCGATCTTAACTCATAGTTTGAGATTATTAAGTCTCAAATTCTTTCCAGTGTTGATATTTCCTCCTGGCATGAGATCTTTACCAAGATAGTCTGCATATATGTCAGTGCATTTGCTACTCCTACCATTTAGACCTCTAATGCTCTTGTAAGTTGGATTAATGCATTTGATAATTGAAAGTATAGTAGGATTAATAAAAAAAAGGCAAAGAAATTCAGTCAATAAGAATCAGGATATAAGAGGAATTATTTGTCAATATTATTATAAGTCGGGCCATATAAATATACTTATTAGAAGCTATAAAATAAATATAAAAATATCATTCAATTCATGTTGCAACAACTACTATACCACTTGGTTCATCCGTTGATAAGACAATTATAGTTTCAACAGATGATTTTACTAAATTCACTCAGTTCCAAGAACCATTGAAAAACTCATCCCCTATCTTTGCTATTTTTGACTCAAGTAGCACACCTACATCTCTTCTTTCTCTTCCTTATACAAAGGTCCTTGATTTTGGTGCCTCAGATCATATAATGGCTAATCCCATTTTTTTTTTAATTTTTAGAAACACTCTTTTTTTCCCCATGTTACTTTAGTTGATGGATCTGCTTCATCTGTTATTAGCTTTAAAACCTTTAACCCACTCCATTACTGTTATTGTCCTCTGCCTTAAACTTACTAAGAATGTCCTTTAATTTAATATCTATTAGTAAACTTACTCGTGCCTTAAATTGTTGTATCTCATTCTTTCTTTATCATTTTCTTTTTCAGGATCTTATGAAGAATAAGATTATTTGTAAAGGAAATCATGAGGTCTCTACATTGTAGATTCCAAGGTATGTTAACCCATCACTTCTTCTGGTGTCTTAACTCCCTTTGAAGCTCATTGTCGGTTACAACATCCCTCTATACCTCAACTGGAAAAGTTATGTCCTTAATTTCATAATTTCTCTAGCTTATATTGTAAGTCTTGTCAATTCACCAAACACCATTGTTTGCCTTCACTTTCCTGAGTTAATAAATGAAATAGCTTTTCTTTTTGAATTAGTACATTATAATGTTTGGGGTCTATGTCCTATGGAGTCTGAAAATGGATTTCAATATTTTGTTATATTTATTGATGATTTCTTTTATATGACTTGGCTTTATTTAATGAAAATTTGTTTTAAATTATTCTCCCATTTATTGCTTTTTGTCTTGAAATAAAAACACACTTTAATGTCTCTACCTATTCTTTGAGAAGTGACAATGCATTGCATTCTTCATTAGTCCTCATGTGTTGAGACACCATCTCAAAACTATGTGGTTGAAAGATAAATTTATAATTTTTTGAAATTGTCAGAGCACTCTTATTCTAAATGAGTTTTCCTAAACTAATTTGGACCAATGCAGTCTCCACATTTTGTTTCTTGAATAACAGTATGTCTTCATTTTTCATGATGAGATTACTTATGATGTTATTTTTCTTTCTAAACCCTTATCCCCTCTTACACTGCAAATTTTTAGTAGTACTTGTTTTGTTCTTGATGTGCATCACATGTCACTAAGTTAGATCCTAAATCTTTAAGATGTGTATTTTTGGGCTACTCTCGTCTACAAAAAAGATATAAGTGCTATTATCCAACTCATAACAAATATCTTGTGCCAACCAATTTTACATTTTTTGAACATAGTTGTTTCTTTCATACTTCTTAAGTACATAAAAAGAAGGATGATGATCTGTTAGTTTATGAGATCTCTTATTAAAGCACTAATGTTACAGTTACCTATTTGTCAAGTCTATTCTAAAAGACAAAATCATCTTAATATAAGTTTAATACCTATTTTTTCTTTGACATTAGATCCAAAATTTGATGATCTCCAAATTTCCTTTTGAAAAGGAAAACACTTATCTTATTCCCTCTTTTATTTTTTTATGATCATTTGACTTCTTCTTCATGTTCATTAGTTGGTTTACTTGATTCCATATCTCTCTTAAAAATTATTCATGAAACTTTGTCTCATCCTAGTTGGTTTAATGCTATAACAAAGGAAATGAATGCTTTATATACTAATGGTACATGGGATTTAATGAACTTACTTATTGGAAAGAAGGCTATCAAATGTAAATGGATTTTTTTAGTTGAAGTCAATTATAAAGGATCGATGGCTCAAGTTAAAGCACAAATTGTGGAAAAGATTATGCTCAGACTTATGTTGTGGATTATTCTAATACTTTCTCATTTATTGCTAAATGAATCTTTATTTTTCCATTCATTTTAGTGGTAGCTACTTGTAATTGACCCTTACATTAGTTAGACCAAAAAAATGCGTTCTTAAATGGTGACCTTTAAGAGGAAGTGTATACATGCAGCCCTCTAGGTTTGTTGCTTAAGGAGAGTATGGGAAAGTTGTCATCTTCAAAATTCCCTCTATGATATTGAAACAGAGTCAACATATCTAGTTTGGAAAATTTATTCAAGTAGTGTAAATGTTTGAAATGAATAAGAGTAAATATGATCACTTAGTCTTCCACAAACAATCTACATATTGGATTATTCTCCTTGTTGTGTATGTGGATGATATCTTCATTACTAGAAGTGATTCAATAGGTTTTTCATCTCTAAAATCCTTTTGCTATAGTCAATTTCATATATGAAAGATTTAGGAGCATTGAAGTATTTTTTTGGAGTAGAAGTAATAATAAGCAAGAAAGGCGTTTCTTGTCTAAAGAAAAATATGTACTTGAACTATTAACTAAGATCAAAGAGTTAGGACTTAAGCCATGCAAAAACCCAATTCCTTTTAATCTACAACTCACCAAAGATAAAGAATTTCTTGAAGACTCTGAAAAATATAAAAGATTGGTTGGAAAATTAAGTTATCCTATATTAACTCACCCTGATATTGCATACTTTATAAGTGTTGTAACTCAGTTTATTTCTTCTCCAACTGTTAGAATAGATCTTATTTTACTAATTTGCAAGATCCCTACCCTATAGATCCCCAAAGATAAGTTTACTTATTGAACTACAATATAGTGATCGACCATTTGATGTGGGTAAGTTTTAATAAATAACCATCGATAATCCATAAATGCATAGTTTGTTAGCGTAGTACCTAAGGTGTCGATCCCACGAGGAGGGATAATCTAATCTTAAAATCTAAGGCCAGAAAATAATATAAAAATTCAAATTGTATGAAACTAAAAATGATAAATTCAATCAATCAATCAAATCAAATTAAGAATCAATCACGAAAATACTAATTACTAAGAAATTGCAACACACCCAAGAATCAACCTAAGGAAATTACCAATTGAGAGAAAGGAAAATTTACCCATCCTTAAAGCTAACCTAACTGATCCTAGGTCTAGACGATCCTAATGTTAATTATTCTCTCTCGAGTTATAACCATTAACCTTAAATCATAAACCCTAATCAAATTATGGAAGTTGCTATCTCTCAATTAACAACCTATCCAAAACCTGCTTTAGTTTTAAAGTTCTCTAATAAACTATCGGAACCCTATGCAAGATCTCTCTTTGCACAATTTACTGATTTGATTTAATTATAGTTTCTATTAAATCACTTAACTCTAGTTAGCCCAATTTAATCATTTTCATCTGATTCACCCTCTCAGTTTATTATCGAATTATGCAATTGCATAATTAAATCACAATAAATTTGAATAACACATAAACAATCAAATTTAATTAATTCAAAGATATAACTCCGAAGGTGAGTTTAGAACATCTTCAACATTCAAAAATCCTATCATCAAATTGTTATTCCAATTCCATACAATAATGAAACTAAAAATAAATAGGAAATACAATATGAATGGATGATGGGAGGTAGCAACATCGAGAAACTCCTAATTTGGGGAGTACGATGAGTTAGCTTCTTCTCCTCTTATCTATTCCTTCTTCTCTTTCTCGATCTCTCGATGAATTCTTTATAGGGTTTCTCAAAGTGGCTAATACAAAAGCTTCTTTCTGCCTATTTGTCTTGTTCTATAAATATCCTTTGTGTTTTGAGTAGCCTTAGGGGTTTTCAGGGTCTAAAAGGTCTGAAAATTTTCTTAAAACTTGACGTTTTTGATTATCTGTGCATCTACTTGATGCAGGCCATGATCGTGGGCCATATCCGAGCCTTCTGTCAGGATCGTGGGCCATATCTTGGGCTTCTGTCAGGATCGTGGCATATGGGCCACGATTATGGGCCAACTCTGGTGCTTCTGTCACGATTGTGCCACGATTGTGGGCTATTGTTTCGGCTTGAATGTCTCCAAAACTTCTCCATTCTTCGATGTTGACCCTGAAATATTAACAAACATATCAAGGTACCTCATAAATATAATATTTAAGCTCAAAGACTTGTACTAAGCTATAAAACACTTAAAACCCAATTAATTAACAAAATAACACAATTTAAACCTAAACATATACTAAATGATTGAATTAATGGCTAAACACATATCAAATTAAGCCCTAAAATATGATGCAATTTACACTTATCTTATAGCAATAGAGAGCATCAAGTGTTGATCCCACTAGGACTAAAAGTACTGGTAATTATCTCTTTTTTATCATTTAATCAACAAAATAAGATGATGGTTTAGTTTAAACGATAAAGATAAACTAAAGTTCAACACAAATAATAACCAAAAATGTAAATTAATCAAAGATAAACCAAATTAAATAAATAATACTTAAGTAATGAATGTACTAAGATTTCTTAAACTTTTAACTCTTTATCATGCAATTTAATTAAAGATCATTAGGCTGTGAAAATTTCTATCTTATGTTCTTATCTTTCCCAATAATATTGATAAATAATTAATTAACTGTGTTTTATGCCTATATAGAGGGTGTTTTTGCTTGTTATTTGAGATTTTTATGTTGATTTTGGTACTTATTTTATTTCAAGTATGTTTTTAGGTCTCAATTGCCTTCATGGATCAAAAGGAGAAGAATTAGGGGAAATCATGGCATAAAACAAAAGAATTGGAGTTATTTTGGAGACATACGCTTGTGTGAAGATGTACATACCCGTGTAAGTAATGTATACGACTATGTAAAGGGGCCATGTAAGAGACTATAAATATGTAAAGCTTTAAAGATGATGTTTTTGCTCATGTAGGAGAAGCAAGCCTGTGTAAGTAATATACACTATCATGTCCTTTACCCATGTAAGTGACCAAGAATTTGTAAAGCTGTAATATTAAAGTATTTTTGACATACACGATCATGTGACTGACTGTGTATAATCCAAAAACCCTAATTTCATAATATAAAAAGCAATTGTGAAGAGGAGACAAATGGAAAGAAATTAGAGTTAGAAACTACAACAGAAATTAAAGTTAAAGACGCAATTCTAAACATAAAATGAGGAAAAAATGAAGATTTCTTCAAGAGATTCGATAGAGAGTAGCCTTTTATTAAGGATTTAAGCGGATTTCATTAAAGAAAAGGTAGGATATACATATCTTCGATTCTTTTGTTTTTTCAATTATTCTTTTGAAATTTTGATGTTCATTTTGTTTTCTATGTTTAGGAATGGAATTTGTTTAGTGCTAAGTAGCATGAACCCTAAGTTGGGATGAATGCTATAATTTAATCCTTTACTTAATGCAATTTAATTAATTGATTCAATAAGATTCAATTATGTGTTTCTATTCTTAAATTAACATGTTCAAGATATTAGTTTAATGTTTTATTTCATATGATTGAGAATGAGAAATCCTCTTATGTGAATAGAGCTACTATAATTAGAAGAACTTGCATACAAACCTAGAGATAGATTGACATAAATTATCTAAATTAGGGTCAAACCTAATAAAGAAATTCACATATCGGGTAATACAATCATAGCGGTTTTAACTAGAAAGAGGTTTTAATTAATCAACTGAGGATGAGTTATTAATAGCATTAATAAAGATATTAACATAAGATAGGAGCTCCCATGATCAAATGATCAATAATTAAGTTGCATGACAAAGGGTTAATAATTCCTTATAAAGTGGAACAATCGACCTAGTTGTAAGGATTGCAAGGTGATACCTAACGCTTGCTTGTCAACTCATCATAGATTGTTAGTTATAGATATGGTAATTAAAAGTTGGAGGAAGAAGAGAAGTCCTAAGAAGTGTACTAGATTCAGATGGTGGAAAGTAATATATAGAGAAGAATGAAAATTTATAGGAGATGCTAACCGAATGTGGAAGAGAGTAATAAATCTTTATTGGAAAGTAAATATGGAGAAAAGGATATATTTACTGTGATGAGAGCTAGAGAATGGAAAGCAGGAGACTTTGATCAAATTCGTCATATAAAAAATGAAGAAGGGCAGGTGCTTGTGGCTAAAAATGACATCAAGAGAAGATGGAAGAGATACTTTTATATCCTTTTAAATGAATGCATTGAGGCAATATCTTTTTAGGTGATCTTAGCATGTTCGAAAGGTATCGTAACTTTATTTATTGCCAGCAAATCACAAGAGAAGAAATTAAAAGAGTTTTGAGGGGGATGAAGAGTGGAAGGGCAATAAGGCTTGATGAGATACCTATAGAGGTGTGGAAGAAAATAGATGAAGAGGGTCTTACTTGGCTAGCCAAGATTTTTAATGTGATCCTTAAGTCTGCCAAAATATCGAATGAATGGAGATATAGTATGCTAATTCCTTTATATAAGAACAAAGGGGACATCCAAAGTTGTAACATCTATAGAGGCATTAAACTACTTAGTCACACCATAAAGTTATAGGAGAAGGTGATTGAAAAGGGAGTGATAAAGGATGCAACTATCTTAGAAAAATAGTTTGGTTTCATGCCAAGAAGGTCGACAACTGAAGCTCTCTCCTTTGAATATTATTGAAATATTATAAGGAAAGACAACACAACTTACACATGATTTTTATTGACTTAGAGAAGGCATATGACAAGGTACCTAGGGAATTCATGTGGAGGTGTTTAAAAGTTAAAGGAGTTCTTATGACCTATGTACGGTTTATTAAGGATATGTATGAAAGTGTTAAGAATAGAGTAACAATGATAGGAGGAGATGTAAAACATTTTTTTAATGATAATGGGCTACACTAAGGCTCTTTATTAAGACCCTTTTTGTTTTTAGTAGTGATGAATGAGCTCATTAAGAATATTCAAAGGGATGTGTTTTGGTGTATGTTATTTGCTGATGAAATTATTTTAGTGGATAAGATGAAAGAGGATATCATGTCAAGTTAGAACTTTGGAGGGATATGTTAGGGTCAAAGGATTTTAAATTGTGTAGGACTAAGATTTAAGTACTTAGAGTGCAACTTTTCAGGCCATAAGATAGCTTTCGATATACAGATAAAGATTTTTTCAGAAGTAATACCATAGAAAGAGTGTTTGACGAGTCTAAGATATGTCATCTAAAGCAATGAAGAGTTAGATGAAGGCATTGTACCATATCAAATCAAGTTGGGAGTTTTATATAATAAGAAGATATCACTCAATTTTAAAGGTAAATTATATCGTCTAATGATTAGGTCGGTTATGTCCCATGGGGCAGATTATTGGCCTATCAATCAAATACATAGTAGCATGAACTCTAGAGTGCCATCTAATTGATGAAGCATGAAAGAACTGAATTAACTGTTGCCTCAAAAGAGAATTTGCCCTAACAACTAATTTACCCTTCCTATGCAATTTATCTTTGTGCTAAGTGTAGTTTAGAAATTGTGGATTCCCTTGAAACTTGTTATTTATAATCTATTAATACCTAACATTAGACTTTTAAGTGGTTGAAACTTAAGGTAAGAAATCAAATATAGGACTTTTGATAGTCACTGTATAGACTTTCACTTTTCATAGTCGAGATAAAGCATCTGCAACTTGATTTTCTTTTCCCATCTTATACTGAATCTTATAGTCAAATTGTATTAGCTTAATAAGTCATGTTTGTTGTGTTGGTTTAGTAAACCTATGCTCTATGAAATACTAGAGGTTTTAGTTACCTGTACAAATGATGAAGTACTTATAAACCAAATATGACCCATTTTTTAAGAGCCAACAATATTGCCCATATCCTTCTCACAAAATTAAAAGGGATTTGTTCCTGGAAGATAATTTCTTGCTAATGTAGCACAAATGGTGGCCCTCTTGAGTTAACACTGCACTAATTCCATCTCACTAGCTATTAGTAATATAGGTGTTATTGGTAGTAGGTTTGGGCTTTTAAAATAGTGTAGTTATTTGAAGTTCTTAGAGTCTAGCTAGGGAATAGGATTTAGTAGTGTTTTACGCTTGGACATATGCATACTCATTTAGATTTCATCGAGTAATCCATATAGAAACAAGCTAAGAACATTACCTTAGATCTCAAACTTTAGGCATAATTTGTCAAAAGCATCAATATACTCTTGTAAAGTGCCTTGCTGACTCAAGTTTCTTAGTTCTGATAAGGGACATATATTCTTCTCATTCAACATAAGCTTATTCTCCCTTCATTTTCATATAATCAGCATGCCACCGCAATGCCTTGCCTTTTAAGTGGGGTACCACTTTCTTGATTCTTTTTTTCAGGTAAAGTAACCTTTACATCAAACTTTTTTGAGTAAATTTCATTAGACTATAAACATGAGTTTGTTAATGTGTTAGGCAAATATTTTATTTTATGATTTCTAGGTTTTTTTATTTACTTCTAATTCTTGAAAATTTATTTTCAAGAAAATGCTCATTATGATATAGATACCCAAATTTTCACAAATTACGGCTTAGATGGGATGAGTCATCATCATGTTAGTGTAGTATAAAGAATATCTAACATAACATGCTATTACTATTAATAACTTAATACAAGAGTTGTATTTTAGAGGTTGTTTAGCTTTCAAAGATTTTAAAACAAAGTACAAAACTTTACTCTCAACATTGCCGTAATCAGAAATCGAACTGTTAAGCATGCTCTGCAATTTAGATTTGCCTAATCAAAAAAATGTATAGTTGGTTAGTGATAATGTTTACGAGAAAGTTTGAAGAATATAATCGACTAGGATTTTATATCTGATTGGTCTTTTAATTGAAATAATTAGATCAATTGCATATCGATCTTCTAGGGATTTATCACATGAATTAGTTGACTCTATTTTGCATAGGGCTCAATATATTTAGACAATGTTCATGTTAAGTGATTATGATCATTACATATTGAACAAAGTTATACTGAACTATATGAATTATGTTCATTTATGTTTGCCAAACTTGATATTGGTCAATTAAAATGATTTTTTACTTTATAGCTCTTCTTGAGTACATAATTGATATTCAATTGTCATACAAATGATGATTTAGAACATCTGTGATCTTTCAATTTCATTATATATATGTATTACATGTCATTGACATATATGTATACTATTTCTTTCTTCCTTTTCAAACTTAGTACTTCAATTATAAATATTGTATCGAAGAATGTTGTTGTTAAACTCAATAAGGGTGAGAAATTAAATGATGATAATTAAGAAATTTCAAGCATGAAAATCCAATATGTACTAAGGATCAAAAGGCTTTTGAAACATGGAATGTAAATATAGACATTCCTAAGGAAGGTAATACAACTCAATGTAAAAGGGACTATACTGCTTACAAAATACAAAAGGAAGAATAACTCATTGGCTCGAATTACGTGGCTTAGCAGTATGGATAATGATCTAATGCGTGATTTATAAAAATATGAAATTGCAAAGGACATATGATTCTCATTAGCTGCATGTTTTGTAAGCACCTCAGTAACCAAAAGCAGGCCACTCATTATCAAGTTTGACATATTTAAGAAGTGATCATATTACATTTTAAAAGTATTTAAGTCACAGTTCAAACATGATAAGTAAGTTGTAAGACATTGTTCATGAGTTATCCAGTTAGTAAGTGCAAGTTACCGATAATTACAACATCAAATTTAAAGGCAGACAAGAAATAAGTTATTACAAACATTTAGAGAGTGTCAAAGTTTATAACATGGAATATTTTAGATATTACCCACATATTTTTACATACATAAAATATTAATGGAGGATAATTTCAAATCAGTTGAGTAACCTTAACAAAGGCTTAACCCAAATATGAAGGAAGTTATAAAGGTAGAGGTAAATAACTTCTTGATGCATGAGTAATTCACTATACATTTGATAGTTTTAAGTCAGCCCTATGTAGCTTATTTCGAAGAAGGGAGAAATGATGGTGGCACCTAATAAGAAGAATGAGTTGATCCCTACTAAAATCGCTAGCGGTTGGAGTGTATGCATTAATTATAGGAAGTTGATTGACACCACTTATAAGGACCATTTTACTCTCCCTTTTATTGATCAGGTGCTCTAACAATTAGTTGACCATATGTACTACTATTTTCTTGGTTGCTTGTTAGGCTACTTTCTACTTCTAATAACCTTAGAGAATTAGGAGAAAACTATTTCACTTATCCATATGATACATTTACTTATCAAATATTCCCTTTGGATTGGGCAAATATTTTAGAGGTGCATGATTTTAATTTTTGACGACTTAGTCAAATATATCATGAAGATATTTATGGATTACTTTTCTATTTTTAGGGATTATTTCAATATATGTCTCCAAAATTTAGAAAAAGTACTTAAACATTATGAGGAAGCCAATGTGATTTTGAACTCAGAAAAATGGCATTCTATGGTATAAGAGGGCATAGTTTTAGGCCATAAAATGTTTAAAAGGGGATATAGGTTGATAAAGCAAAAGTGGAAACTATTGAGAAATTACCACTCTTATTTTGGTTAAATTTATTAGGAGTTTTGTAGGATATGCAAGTTTTTATAGGAGATCCATTGTGGACTTTTAAAAAATTTCTAGGCCTTTAACCATATTACTTAAGAAAGATGTGCCTTTTGTATTCACTCAGGAGTGTTTGGATGTGTTCACTCTTCTTAAAGGAACATTAACCTATGGTTCAATTATGGATGCCTCTTGTTGGAATCTTCCCTTTCAACTAATGTGTGATGCGAATGATTTTTCAATAGGTGCAATTCTTAGATAGAGGAAGGATAAACACTTTCAGCCTTTCTACTACGCTAGTAGGACTTTGACAGATGCAAAAGAGAACTACTCAACTACAGAAGATGAATTGCTAATGGTTTTTTTTCTTTTTATAAATTTAGATCTTATCTTATTTTTTCAAAGTTTTTGTACACTGATCACTCTAAATTGAAATATATGTTGAACAATTCAATGCTAAGATTAATTGGATAGATTTTAGTGTTTAGGAATTCAATTTAGTGATTAAGGATAAAAAGGAGTTATAAACTTGGTAGTATACCATATCTCATGTCTAGAAAATCCAAATTTGAAAAAGCTTAGGGAAAGCAAAATTAGCGATATATTCTTTGAAGAGTGCTTATACAATCTTAAAAAGGTTAGTGAGCTTAAAATTCCATGATTTAATAATATTATTAAATATTTAGCTACTAAGATTCTTCCTAATGATATTTCTCATCATCAAAAGAAGAAATTCTTCTCTGACATGAATAATTTATCATTGGGAAGACCCCTACTTGTTTAAGATATATGTAGATCGTATAGTTTGAAGATACATTTTTGAAGTAGAAAGGTGGAAGATGTTAAGCCATTACCATACCGATCTAGTTGGAGGGCATTATCATATGAATAAAACAACCAAAAAGGTTCTTCACTTAGGTTTTTACTAGCCTTCATTATTTAGAGATGCCCAAAGGTACATTTAACTCTGTGATAAGTTCCACCAAATAGGTAACATTTCTCGCTAAGATTAAATACCTTATAATTTTATTTTGGTTTATAAAATATTTGATATTTTAGGCGTCAAGTTTATAGGTCCCTTTCTATTTTCCAATGAGAATAAGTACATCTTAGTCACTGTATATTATGTCTCCAAATGCATTGAAGCGTAGGCTTTACCTACAATTGATGCTAAAGTTGTAGAAAAGTTTCTTAAAAATATATTTTCTTGATTCGACACACTAAGAACCATTATTAGTAATAGCTGTACTCGTTTTTGTAATGTCCAGTTTGGAAAATTCTTAGGAAATACGGATTTAGTTGAAACCCTTTGTCACCCTTAAATCAGTGTCCAAGTGGAAGTAGATAATAGAGAACTTAAACAAATACTGGAAAAGACAGTAGATCATTATAAAAAAGATTGTTCTAATAAGTTAGATGATCCTCTATAGGCCTATAGAACTACATTTAAGACACTAATAGTTACTAACCTTATAGGTTAGGGTAGGACAAAGCATGCCACTTGCCTATTGAGCTTGAACATAAAGTATATTAGGCAATCAAGTTCATTAATTTTAATCCTAATCTTGTTGGTGAGAAAAGAAAACTCCAAGAGAATGAGCTTGAAGAATGTCGTATAATTGCTTATAAAAAATGAAAGTTATACAAAGAATGATCCAAACGTTATCATGATAATAGGATTAAACAATTAAGCAATTTAAATAAGAAGATCAAGTCCTCTTGTATACTCTTTAGTTAAATTATTTGTATACAAGCTAAATTCCAGATGGTCTACACCATTTGTAGCGAAGAGAGTTTTTCCTTATGGCACGATAGAGGTAACTCATTTGGAAAAATGTACATTTAAGGTAAATGGGCATCTTTTAAAGCATTACCTTGGAAGGAATTTTGATAAACATGTTATAAAGGAGTTTAAGCTCCAAAATCAAGATGGAAAAAGCTAAACTGGAAACGTCGAGCTAACGAAATAAATCAAATGCTTCTTGGGATGTAACCCAAGCTTTTTCTTTAATTAGCAATTTTGTTTCAATTAGTTCTATGTTTAGTATAAAATTTTTACTTGATTTATGGTTATATAGGTGCTATTTTTATTTTTTATGCTTTAGGTATATTTTATTTAAAGGTGTAAAAATAAAAAAATTTTTGGTTAACTGAAAAAGTTATAAAGATTTATGTGCACATCAACACGCTCGTTTTGATGGTCGTGTTGAGCTATACGCTTATGTTAATTAGAAACATGGAGTGCTCCACCCAGAGAAAAAGTGTTAGTAAGTTATAGCAAGTTACACAAGGACTAATACACATGTGTTGATGACTGTAAGTTTTTGAAAAATACCTATAAGTCACCTACACATCCATCATAATACCATATTGCCAAATCTGTGTAAGTTATTTAAGAAACAATAAGATACATGACTACAAACATGCCTATGTAGGTGATTGTGTTGAAGATTGTTTCCTTTCTCTTGTTTTCTAAAAAGTTACAGTAAGTCACATTACTATAACATGCCCATGTTGGTGGCCATATAAATTTCATATTTTTTTTTTACTTTTAGTGTAAACATAGTCACGTTAAGTCCTTACATAGCCGTATTATTTATTGTCTTGTTTTTGTTTTAATATGGCCTAGTTACACATTTGTGTTCTAGCTCTTGTTAAACTCTATCATGATACGTCTGAGATACACACCTACATAAAAAACTGTATATTCTCATGTTTAATAAAATTTAACCCTAACATGTTCAACATAGGCTGATATATAGTCGTGTTGCCATCCGTGTTGAACAAAATCACTTTAAATTTGTTTCCCAGCCACTTAAAAATGCTTCTTTTACTTCCTCTCTTATTTCTCTCACCTAGGTGAAGCTCTCTCAGTCATCTACTGTGTGAAAAACACCTTCCTAACTTATTTTTCATAAGATTTCATAAATTTAAGGTAAGCTTATTGCTTGATTTCATTTTTTCTTGAGTTGTTTAATATATTATGGAGAAATGGGTGCAAGATTAAACTATTTTGGATGTTTTTTTTATTTTTTTGAGATTATCCAATTTGTTACAAGGGTTTTATAGGCTTTGTTGATACTCTTGAGCTATTTTACATGGACTTTTCAATTATTATGGACATATTTTTATAAGGTCGAATCTCTAGGGCTATTAGATGATTTTCTATGAATTCAATTTTGATTTCTCATGTTTTACATTTTTATTGGAATGTTGTACTATTTAATTGCATAGTTTTCAGGAAGTTTTGATCATGTTAGGTTTTATTTGATTTTTTTATAAGGTTTAGTGAATTAACTACAACTGTTGTAATGAATTAATATTAGGGATATTTTGTGATTAATTTGTTTTTCTTGGGGATAATGTTGTTATATTTGTGATAGTTGTGGATTAATTTTTGGTTTTTTGGATTTGTTATTAATCCATAACAAATTGATCGTGGGATTTTTCTATGGTGTTTGTATGTTGTGCTTTGACTAGTATATATTATTCTATTATTTTGACAATTTTTGCTTTTTTGTCATACTTTAGGAAATAATGACGGAGAGAGTAAACATAACATATTGCACTTCACAACTTCAACTCATATTGCACAATTCAAAAGGCTTTTTAGTCTAAGCTTTATAATGAGAGTCGAACCATCGATTAGGTGGTGTTAGACTGGATCAAACTTGTTAAAGGAGTCTAAGATTTCATTAGTGTTGACAGATGGGATGGATTCTTTGTGATCAAGGAGTTTGTACAAAGAGAATTAACCCGTGGGTTCCTTACCACCTTCATGATAGAGAAGTGACATTATGGGATGTCAATAATATAATACAATTTTGAGTGCTTGAGGAGATGTGTAATATGAGATACACCAGATTCTCATTGTGCATGGGCCTATACGCAGAGGAGTATGTCTCTACTGAGAACTGGCGAGTTCCCTAGTAAGATTTACGGAGAAGACACTATGGTAGAACATCAATTGTGAGTAGTCATATAATCTATCTAATGAGATTTAATGTGATGCAATTGTTTTTTGTTGCGGTTAGATATGTACATATATTGATTTGTAATACGATCATTAGGAGAGAAGATAACACTGGAGTGGTAGGGAAGCAGACATATTCTATCTTTATAACATAGTAGAGAAGGTCCCTATCCACCTCTAGTGCACCTTAACCTAGTTTTTTAAGCATTAAGCTTATGACACTAATGTGAGAACTATGTATATAAAGCTTTCTGTGATGATATTGACTCAAAATATGGGACTATTAGACTAGCTACTCGGGATGACACCGACACAGCAGATGGTACCCATCACTTTTGAGACACTAAAAGCGACGGGGATAGTTCAAATTAGGCCAAAGTAGTAAGGGCTAGGCTAGTTTACATCCCATTAGGAGCTCAAGAGCCTACAGCTATACACAGAGGAGCATAATAGGATCACTCCAATAAACGAGAGTAGCAGCCCAGGTAAGATCCTTCATAGTAGCCCTTAGTAGCACCCGAGTATTAGGACAACTCCTAAAATAGTATAAGAATTCTTAGGAGGCTATCAACACCTCTACGTCAAGATCAGCTAAAGATCACCTATTTGGAGAGGTACATGGGGTAGAATCTAGGGGTGTAGCATACTACCTGAGAAAGACACAACAGGATCTAACAAAGCGTGTAGCACGTTTAGAGGTATAAGATTGATAGATGGAAGAGGTGCTCGTACGAATATTAGGACACATAGGAGTTACAATACCACTGTCATCGATGAGAGCCACTACTTCGTCAATGACTCCTCAACAACCAGATGCTCCAACTAATACAACGGTAGCACCCCAGTGCACTTGAGACCTATATACTCCTAGTATACAGATGGATCCTCGGACAAAGATGAAGCAGAAGCAAACAAATGACCGCATATTAGACTTTTTATCTAATACAGTCGCTAGGATCAGACTCCAATTCACCTATTCTGAAAATTCCTATGCCTGTTATTCCCCGTAACATCCAACCATTCAACACTTGTGTGAGAGAGAAAAATAGATGGGTTAGATATTAGTGGGAACTCGGGGCATTGAGATTTTCGGAACAGAAGATTTGAAAGATTATTCGGGAGTCTTAAGATGTTTGACAAGGCAATTTTATTTTATTTTAATATTTTAATTTTATGTAATTTTCTATTTTATTTTGTTTCGATAGTTTGTAAGGGATTAGCCCTACTAAATTACTATTTTGTTGTTTGTTTCTTTTATTAGTTTATTGTTAATATACTAAACCACAGTTTCTTTTCATAGATATAGTTGAATTGTGTTTATTTTATTTTTCTTTTATTGTTTTAATGATAATGGAAGGAAATCATGCTACAAATACAAAATTCTAGATAATAAATTGGGAAAGTACCAATTCAATTTACCTTTTCTTCATTTCGATTATTTTATGTTCTCTTCTAGAGTTTATTATGTACATTGGAGACAATATATATCTTTAAGTGCGGGTAACGGGAGTAGCAAATTATTTTTATTTACTGATTCTTCATTTTAAATATCTTTGATTTGTTGATTCCTATCTTCAAGCATTTTGAACTATTATGAATTGTTGAATTAAGTTAGTATATGAAAGGATGGAAGCATGATTATATAGAGTTTTACTTGTTATATTATAAATGAATGTTTTGATTTTTGATTTGGATGAAATTACTAAGAATTTCATGCATCAGCTTAAATTGTGATGTTTTAAGCTTAATTGTTATTATCGTTATAATAGCACTATTTTCCTTTGTTGTGGGAATATCGTGCATAATTGAATGATTCTATAACTTACTTTTGATATACATATTGAGATCACATCTTTAAATTAGAGGCATTAAGATGAAAAAGATGCCTATATTACACATTCATTTAGCCCTTTTCTTTAATCATACCTTACTTCAATTTTATCCCTTAGGTTTAACCAATTTTGAGCCTTAACCTCTTCTTTGGATTTTGTTAGCCATGTGACAAATCGACTGCCATTTTTTTTGTAGCTTAATATTTTTATACCCTAAAGGAGTGTATTTACTCAATTATATAAGAACTTGATTAGATAAAGAAGTATCAAGAATGAGAAAAAGTGTTAGCTTATATATTTGAGGTTATATCTTCTTATTTGTTAGTTATCAATGTTTCTTATATTCTCCTTACAAGCATTAAGATTAAAAAAATGTGTTTTTAAAGTGTTGAAAATATGGCAATGAAAATATGGCAAAGAGAAAGAGAAGATATTTAATGTGTTTTATATCTTATTTACATTCTATTGGAAGATATGAGTCTGTTGAATCAAATTTTCGTGTGATCTTGTTTATGCAGCTTCCTTTTTATTGATCAACTCACAATCCACCTTTTATCATACGTTACCTAAACCTCATTACGCCTTTATGTAAAGACCTTTTGATTTCTTCCTCTAGTTTATTTTATAATGGTGGAGATGAGATATATTCACAAACTTATGGTTAAGATTCCTTTTATTTATTGATTTTGTAACATCCCATTTCCAGAGAACAGGTCGGACTAGAGAAACGGGTCCAGGTGTGGTAAATTACCACACCTCATGCTCATGCAGTTGTGAATAGTGAGTTTTGTGCATATA
>JANQBM010000008.1:29993895-30011266 GCA_025594535.1 Erythroxylum domingense
TTTCCATCCTATATACTATCCTAAGGGTTTATTATGGAACAAATTGTCTTGTCTATGAAATGTATTACTTCCTTGTGATAATACTATGTTTGCATTAATCAAATTGAAGTTTAAGTATTAATTGTAGTAATTAATCACATACAATTAATCGATCGAATTGGTCGATCGATTTAATCACCTACAATTGATTTCAAAACTATAGTATATGGCATTGTTTGCACCTGTGAATCAAGAAATAAGTTCTTGCTGAGACTTTTAGACTCCTTAAATATTTCATCGATAAGCCTCACGGAGGCTACATCACGGGTTTCTAGCCTGTATACCAATCCTAAGGGTTTATTATGGAACAAATTGTCTTGTCTATAAAATGTATTACTTCCTTGTGCTAATACTATGTTTACATTAATCAAATTAAAGTTTAAGTATTAATCGTAGTAATTAATCACCTACAATTAATCGATCGAATTGGTCGATCGATTTAATCACCTACAGTTGATTTCAAAGCTATAGTACGTGGCATTGTTTATACCTGTTAATATAGAAAACAAGTTCTCGTTGGGATTCAGAGGCTCATGGAATATTTTACTGATAAGCCTCACAGGAGCTGCATCACAGGTTTCCAGCCTATATACCATCCTAGGGGTTTATTATGGAACAAATTGGCTTGTCTATGAAATGTATTACTTCCTTTTGGTAATACTATGATTGCATTAATCAAATTGAAGTTTAAGTATTAATCGTAGTAATTAATCACCTACAATTAATCAATCGAATTGGTCGATTGAATTAATCACCTGCAATTAATTTCAAAATTATAGTACGCGACATTGCTTATACCTATGAATCAAGAAAATAAGTTCTCCCTGTGACTCTTAGGCTCGTGGAATATTTCATCGATAAGCCTCACGGGAGCTGCATCACGGTTTCCAACCTATATACTATCCTAGGGGTTTATTATGGAACAAATTGCCTTGTCTTTGAAATGTATTACTTCCTTGTGATAATACTATGTTTACATTAATCAAATTGATGTTTAATTATTAATTGTAGTAATTAATTACCTACAATTAATCGATCGAATTGGTCGATCGAATTAATTACCTATAATTGATTTCAAAACTATAGTACATGGCATTGTTTGCACCTGTGAATTAAGAAATAAGTTCTCGCTGAGCCTCTTAGACTCCTGAAATATTTCACCGATAAGCCTCACAGGAGCTATATCATGGGTTTCTAGCTTATATACCATCCTAGGGGTTTATTGTGGAAAAAATTGTCTTGTCTATAAAATGTATTACTTCCTTGTGCTAATACTATGTTTGCATTAATCAAATTGAAGTTTAAGTATTAATCGTAGGAATTAATCACCTACAATTAATCAATCGAATTAATCACTTACACTTGATTTCAAACTGATTCCACATATAGTAAATAATTTGACTATTACAGGAAAACATAAAAAGTCGTTAATGAATATACGAATATTCTAATTAACAATACAAATTTAAGAACCCCTTTGTATTAACAATAAATCGAACGATTTAATAATCGTATTATTAAAGCAATACATATGGTAAATATTAATTAGTCGCATGATTAACCTGAATGGATGAAAACTTTAAGCTACGACGAAGAAAGATCAATGACGCTCTTCAACACAATACAGAGCCTACGAAAAAAGAATATGAAACATTTAATCAAATACACTACTTGTGGTAATACAACATCATAAGCTAATGTAAGAAAAAGAACAAAACATTCAATAATTTTTGTACTAACTCAAAGCAAAGGCACAAAAGTATCATAATCGTATTATTAAAGCAAAACATATAGTAAGCAACTATATTACATTAAATATAAGAATAATTAATATTACTAAAAATTAATAATAATAATAATAATAATAATAATAATAACAACAACAACAACAACAACAACAACAATTAATAATATGCATAATAATAAGTAAAAAATTAGTAGTAGTAAAGAATAACAAATTTAATAATCATAAGAATAATAATAAAAATAAAATCATATAAGAATCATTATTAAATTAATTATAATAAAAATATTAATAATAAATTGAATAATAATAATAAATTGAATAATAATAATAATAATAATAATAATAATAATAATAATAATAATAATAATAAATGATACAACTAATAAATTTAATCGCAATAAAATTTATTATAAGTAGAAAATTAATAATAACAACAATAATAATAAATTAAATACGAATAATAAATTTAATAATAATAAGAAGAAGAAGAAGAAGAAGAAGAAGTATAAATCATATAAGATTCATTATTAAAATAATTATAATAAAAAATTAATAATAAATTGAATAAGAATAATAAAATTAATTTTTTATTATTATTATTATTATTATTATAAATATATAATTATTATTATAATACATATAATTGATACAAATAATAAATGTAGTAGTAGTAGTAGTAGTAGTAGTAGTAGTAGTAGTAGTAGTAGTAATAATAATAATAATAATAATAATAATGATGATGATGATGATGATGATGATGATGATGATGATGATACATGGTACAACTAATAAATTTAATCCTAATAAAATTGATTATAAGTCAAAAATTAATAATAACAACAATAAAAATAATATATGAAATAAGACTATCAAATTTAATAATAATAAGAACAATAATAATAAATCATCAAAGAATCATTATTATAATAATTATAATAATTATAATTATAATTATTATAATAATAAGTATATAATTATTATTATAATAATTATAATTGATACAAATAATTAAATGTAATAATAATAAAATTAATACTAAGTAGAACATTAATACTAATAATAATAATAATAAATGATACAAATATTAAATTTAATAATAATAAAATTATTAATAAGTAAATCATTAATATTAAACTAGTAATATTTATCAATTTCATAATATTAATCAAAATAATAATATTAATACTTATTATTAATAATTAATGACAATAATAATAATCATAAAATTAATTTTAATATGAATAATAATAAATAGAAAAGTTATAATAACAATAATATATTTAATATTACTAATAATAATAAACGTAATTGATAAATATAATAAATTTAATATTAATAAAATTAATAATAAGTAGAAGATTAATAAGTAAAATAATAATAATAATAACTTTAATACACACTTCAAATTCAATATACACTACAAATACACAATCTCAAATATACACTTCAAATACATAATTCAATTTCAAATACACAATTCATATATACACTTCAATTACACAATCTCTTCTCTTCAATCTCAAATACACACTTCAATCTCAAATTCTCAAATTCACACTTCAAATTAAGCATTACAACAAATTTTTATTACAACAATTACAGCAAAACATTGCAACAATCATAAGGGGCATTTTATCGAACACCTCATAGGCAATATGTATAACCTCTAACTAATCACAAAAAAAATGCATTTTTTCGTTATTCACTAACAATAATACATGTAAACAATAAATCAACCAATAATGACACAAAAAACAGCATACAACAATAATAATCATACAAAAATTGACCACTCAAAACACCCACAATTCATATATAAAAGTTGCGTTTTTTGGAGAAAAAATACACCCAATAGAGAGCTTACCGAAAAACGACGCACGATGGGCTAGAAAACTCTCAGAAAATGACGATGGAAGCAAGGAAAATTACCCAAAACCAGACGACGGCGACAGAGGAGAGAAGAAGAAGAAAATAGGGGGGTTTAGTCGGGTTAAAGACGAAGAAACAAATGACATTGTTTGGTTTTAAACCAAATGACGTCATTTTATTTATTAACATCGATGGAAACAAAATTCTGTCAGTATTTAAATTCACCAAATATTTAACCGTGATGTCTTGCCACTTAATTTTGCAACGGAACATATAATCCATCGGTACACTTGATATCAATTTAACGATAGACACTATTTTGTCAGTAATTAACAAACGCTGACCTAAACTCACCAACGGAATAGTTTCTATTGGTAAATGTCCAAAGCTATTTAATTGCGGGAAGCATTCCTACAATTTTTATCGACGGTAATGGTTACGTCATCGCTATATGTCGTTAGATATTTTGCGCGAAATTCCTTCCCTCCACTTTTACCGATGACAATTGTTTCCATCGCTATATCTAAACTTTGATGACGTATGTACCAATGGTCTTTTGAATTTTGTCGGTAAATAGCTACGATTTTAATTTCGTCGATAAATTTCAGACGCTAATTTATGATTTTCTTGCAGTTTTATACACTTAGAAACATACTCCGCTACTTGCTTCTTTATTCCGGGTCATCAAAAATGCTATTTCAGTGTATTACACATCTTGGTAGTACCAGGATGTATAACATAGGTAGCCATATGAGCTTCCTCTAGAATTTCTTTCCTCAAATCATCCACATTAGGAACATACAGCCTCTATTTAAACCATAGTGTCTAATATCTCAAGTCAAACTCAAAATTCGGATTCATCTTTACTTTCTATATAAGCTTCACAATATTAGGATCTTTACTCTGTACCTTTCTTATTCTATCATGTAACATCGGTCTTAACTTCAACGTAGCCATCAAAGCCTCATCTTGCTCCAGATTCAACTCCACATTCAGAGCTCTCAAATGAATCAAGTTTGGTAACCTCAATAACTGAATCTGAGCTATACTAATATTAGATTTTCTGCTCAAAGCATCAGCCACCACATTAGCTTTCCCTAGGTGGTACTCAATCGTGCAGTCATAATCTTTCAATAGCTCAATCCATCTCCTCTATCTCATATTTAACTCCTTCTGACTTAGCAAATACCTCAAGCTCTTATGATTTGTATAAATCTGGAATGTCTCTCCATAAAGATAATGTCTCTATATCTTTAAAGCAAAGACAACTGTAGCTAGCTCCAAATCATATACCGAATAGTTAATCTCATGAGACCTTAATTGTCTCGATACATAGGTGATCACCTTGCCATACTGCATCAACACACATCCTAATCTTTGATGTGAAGCATCACTATACACCAAATATCCTCCAATCTAAGACGGAATGGTTAACACCGGTGCTGTAGTCAATCAATGCTTCAGCTCCTCAAAGCTCTCCTGACATTTTTCATCCCATTTGAACACTACATTCTTCCTTAGAAGCTTTATCAGATGGGTTGAGATCAAGGAAAACTCCTCGATAAACCTCCGATAATATCCGTCCAATCCTAGGAAGCTTCAGATTTCAGACATATTCCTCAGAGCTTCCTAATTCATCACTGCCTTTATCTTCGTTGGATCCACTCATATGCCTTCTCTAGTCACTATGTGTCCCAAAAATACTACTTGATCCATCCAAAATTTACACTTTCTAAATTTGGCATACAATTACTTCTCCCTCATAATCTGTAGAACTACTCTCAGATGCTTGGCATGCTCTTCTCTATTCTTCGAATACACCAAAATATCATCAATGAACACTATCACAAAGAGATCTAGGTAGGGCTGAAACACATTATTCATCAAAGCCATAAATACTGCTAGGACATAAGTAAACCCAAACGGTATTACTAGAAACTCAAAGTGCCCATACCTACTTCTGAATGCACTCTTTAGCATATCAGCCTCTGCTATCTTCAACTGACAGTACCCCGATCTCAAATCTAGTTTAGTGAACACCTGATTTTCCTGCAACTGATTAAGCAAATCATCAATTCTAGGTAAAGGGTACTCGTTCTTAACTGTTACCTGATTTGGTTGCCTATAATTGATGCATAACCTCAAAGTCCCATCTTTTTTCTTTACAAATTATACTGAAGCTCCCCAAGGTGAAACACTGGGTCTAATAAAACCCTTTTCCAACAACTCCTGTAACTGAACCTTCAACTCCTATAGTTCTACAAGTGCCATCCTCTATGGAGGAATAGATATAGGAGCAACACCTGGAATAAAATCAATTGTAAACTATGTATCCCGATCTAGAGGTAAACCAGATAGCTTGACGGGAAGCACATCCAGGAATTCTCTAACCAGAGGAATATCTTACACATGCAGCTCAGCTCTGGTGTCAATGACATGGGCCAGATAGGCCTCACATCCACCCTGCATCAACCTCAATGCTCTCATAAAAGATATCAACCTGGCTGGCACTGCTTGACTAATTCCTCTGAAAATTGCTCTCAGTTGACTAGGAGATTCTAGTACTACCTCCTTGGTATAGCAATTCATGACATCCTTATGAGCAATGAGTCAATCCATGCCTAAGATAATGTCTATCTCCCTCAACTGTAGTATAATCAAGTCTACCTCTAACTCTACCCGGTCAATTCGAATCAAACATCTCTTGCAAACTTCTCCTATCACTATAGTACTACCTATTGGTGTACTCACCTCTAATCTATACTTTAAGTGCTCTCTATCACAATGCAGCCTAGATGCCAAGTGCGGTGCGATGAATGAATGCGTAGATCTAGGATCTAGCAATGCATGTGCTTCAAAATCATAAACAAGTAGTACACCTGTAACAACATCTAGAGAGTCTTGTACCTCTTGCCTAGTTATGGTATAGACTCTGGCTTGAGATTGAGGTCGACTGCTCCGTACCTCAGTCCTAACAGAAGGACTCCCTGTGCTCACTCTGCCTCTACCACGGCCTCTCTGTCCAATCTCACTACCTCTACTATGCTAAATAGTAGCTTCACTCCCCGATCTGCCACTCATACTAAACTGAGTTCCCATAGTAGCGAGACAATCTCTAATCTGGTGGTCAAAAGAGCCGCATCTGAGGAAAGCTCCAGATAGTCTCTAGCACTCACCACCATACCTCTTCCCATAGTGCTCATACTTAGGTAACTGACTCGGCACTGTACCTCTTCCATTGCTAGTCTGTGCAAAACCACCCCTCTATCTGAATCCTGACTACCTTAATCCAGCTGGTGGCCTAAATGCTCTGTTCTGACGCTTATTGAATCTTCTTCCAGAACCACTTTGAATCTCACTGGACCTCTTCAATCTGAATCTTTATCTAGACTCCGCTTGTCTCTATCTCGGTAGCTGTTCAAGTCTGATCGAAGCAGCTCTCAACTCGATGAAACTACTTAGGTTGGAGATATTTAGTCTTGTCCTGATCTCCATGTTTAGGCCATCATCAATCCTCCTACACTTATCTTCATCGATAGGAATCAAAGGAGTAGCATATCTCATCATCTTATTAAACTTGATCTCATACTCTGCCACTGATATCCTACCCTGCTTCAAATCTAGGAACTCCTTCATCTTCCTGCCCAGGTAGATCTTGGGCATGTAGTTCTCCTTGAAGATCCTCAGAAAGTATTCCCAGTTTACGTTGCAAGGCCTGGTGGTACTGCTTAGAACAGTCTTCCACCATTGGTAAGCAGGGCCCTATAGTAAGGACACTGCATAGTCGAACCTCTCCTTCGACTCACAGTCCATCTGATCAAAAACCCTTTTCGTCCTTTCCAACCACCCCTCTGCCTCAGCAGGGTTTGTGTTACCATAGAAATCCATAGCCCCTCGCTTCTGTAGCCTATCATACTTCCTCTCCCTTCTTTCGGGAACTTTAGGAGGCATTACCTCTGGTTGAGGTATAGAGGATTCTCTACTGGCTCCTACAGATCCTAGGTCAGCTGATTCTCCCACTTGTTCAGCTATGGCGGACGACCTATAATAAATAAGAACTTCAATCATTATCTGCATTTCTCATGATATTTCATGCTTAACATTCCTATATGTCCCTATGGATGCCAAACTATGCTTTGATACCACCTAAGATATAACACCCCCATTTCTATAGGGTACATACCGGAACATATTTATGACATTCTAGTACATACCCTATAACAATGGCATGTTAACTATCACACTTTCACTTTATCACATGGTAATTTATCCCATTTAATCATGGCATCTACTATTAAAAAAGAAAGTCACCAATCTTTTTTAGAAAACAAATTCCTCTTTTCACTTCATAAATCTAAATGTACATACATTGTAGCTTTCAAAAATCTATAAATGTACATCATCATATCCTAATATAAAATATACTACATGAAAGAGGAAATACAAAAGATCTAACTAAATCCTTCAGTTTAGCTGACCGACCTTTGAGCCATATCTTTTTCACAAAAGTACAAGAATTAAAATTCTTGTACGGTCTCTCAGTAGCTAGAATCCTCTCTCAGTCCTGAAATGTCAACGTGCAATTTTGGGTGAGTTTTGCGAACTCAGATGAGGTAACCATCATCGATGGTTCACTCAATTTAGGCAACATAGCATTTCACATAACAGATAGTTCACATCATTGCATTTTTCATATAATATCAGATATCATATTTTAATTTAAGAGTAAGACAGTTGCATTTCAATCAATCAAACATACTTAATAAAAAGTATATGGAATGCACATGTGACTCTTTTCAAATTATTACAATGTTGTGACCAAGTGCCTAAACTGTCTCGTATCCATTGTGGATACCGGACTCATTTATACTGTCCCTTATCTGTTGGAGATACAGGGCTCATTTTACATAGTGAGCTTTTGGCTCTTAACCACATTGGAGCTTTAAGCTCGTTTTCGATGGCTAATTAGGTCACAACTTTCATTATTTGATCATGCATTCATGTATCGAATGCATCTCATAATCAATCAATCAATTCCAGGAACAATTAGTCTTCCCATTCATATACAAGTAGAACTTCAATATCTCATCCATATATCACAATCATCGGACCTTCGTGTCCGGCTTTCGGTACACAACATTACACATTCATAGGATAAGTCAAAACAGAATTTAACATAACAATAATTAAGTAAGACCGTCTAGGTTACTCACCGCTTGCTTTCGAAGCTATTGCCTCAAAGTTCCAGCAATGTCTGGATGATGACGTTCTAATTGTTCCTCTAAAACAAGCAATATACACACATCACACTTTAGCACAATTATAAGTATTCATTTATGCACATGTATGTATATGAAATATGTACAATGCATGTTTATAACAATCTCGGGTATCTTTCCATTATTCACATCATATAATCATTCATATTTCCAAACTCACATAAGTATCATTTATACTTATGGTTTATACCTCAATAAAACCAAAAAAATCAGAATTCATAACTCATTTCTTCAATTCAGATTTTTCCTAAGACACACTTTCGAATCAACTTCCATGATCAATCTCATATTGAAAATGAAGTAATTAGAGATACTTTATTCTAGAAAACTGTTCATCTATCTTTTAAGTTTCTAATGACACCAAGATCATTCAATTTGCTTTAGTATGTTATGAGTTGTGCTCACGATACCACAGACTATCTATAATTGAACTTTTGGCTAGTTCATGATCATACCCTCAAATTGTACAACTCATAACATTCAACTCAGATATCTAAAATTACAACCTTAATATCAATTGAAAGATAATAGAATGCAATACAACTTTTGTGAAGACACTTTTGATTGATTTAGCCTATATCTATTTAGCTTTTAAGACAACATCAAGACATAATTTCTGTCTTGGGTAGTACTCTAACCTCAATCAAGACTCAATTTTGTACAAAATTTTGAAAGTTTTAGAGATAGAATTAAATTTATACTTCTTCAAAAATGTTGTATAATTATGTCTCTAGTTTAATTTGAATAAAGAATCAACTCGTTTAGGCATCTGCAGCCCAAGATATCATTAAAAACTAATAAATGTTTAATAAAAACATCACCTGTGTATCACTCTTAGGTCGCGATCGCGACATGTCACGGTCACGATATAACCAGCGATGTTGCGATCACGACACATTATGATCGTGACTACCGTAACTCACCAGCGGTGTTGCGATCACTACACATTCGCCCAGCAGAGTTGCAATCGCGCCGCGTCACGATCCCGACCTGCTTTTGGGCTGACGCAATCCTCCTTCTTTCTTTTATTTTTACCTGAACTTCACTTCCATTTTACACCTATAAAATGAGGTTTTTTTGGCAAAGTCTTCTTCTGAACAATTGTTCATCCATGTCTTAAGATTATAAATAACCTATCTTCATACAATTTGGCTCATTAGTCTGAAAGTTATACACAATTTACTCCATACTATTTAGAAATAGAGACAAAATCTGAAACTCTTCAAGAAAATTTTCAGAATTCTTAGAGACAGAATTCAAACTTGATGTCTTCCTGAAAATTGTATCCATTCATCTCTAGTTTAATATAAACAACCATCATCCTATTTGTATATCCTTAGGTTAAGATATGTCCAAAATACTAATGCATGTTTTGTAGAAATACTACATCTAACACATTTCCAGCACGCCTCATCATCAATTTCATCCTAATTCATCTCTTTTGCTTAGTTTATCACTTCTAACTTATATCCACATCATTTCCTCTTCATTTATACCCCAATTATAGTTCAACATCATCTATACACACATAAAAAACAAATTCACATTTCCATACTATATTCATGGTGAACATGAAAAATGTCTATTTTTCTCATGGTTGTGAAATGTCAACAAATCACCATTTTTGTTTCATAATCTAACAACTCTAAAGGATTAACAAGATACTTACTTGAATAAACTCCAAAATCTTCAAAATTTACAAGAAGCCCTAACTCTCATGCACCCACATACATCATCTTGAAGGTAGTTTAGGTTAGGTTTTTCTTAAGGCAAAAGAAAAAAAACCGAAGTTGGGAGTAGCAAGTAGATAGACAAAAACAAGATTTTTCTTTCGTGAAGATTTGATAAAAAACTTTGTGTAACAAAAGTAACTTTGAAGAAGAAAGCTATAAGGGAGGAGGAGAAGATGAAAGTATCGAAAACCTAGTCTTTCAAAGTTAAGAAAACTAACTTTAGACTTGGACACTTGTCCAATTTCCAAAGGTCTTAGCTAGTTTCCTAACTAACTAGTTTTTATTGAACTATTTCCTTTACTCCCATCCTTAAGAACCAATTATCTCTAAAATAATTTCAGTAACATTTTCTCACAAATCTAAAGTCATCTCCAAATTTTCAAAATCATTTTCAAAATTCTCCAATATCATTTGGTTTCTTATTTCTATTTTCCATTCACCAATTTACTCACCAGACGACATTTTCCCTAGGATAATAATATTCAAGAATTTCAAAAATTATTCCTAGAATTCACCAAAAAAAATCTAAATCACTAAATACACTCTCCAAATCAATTTTTTCAACATATAAAAGCCACAATTCTCATCAAAATCACATTCACAATTCAATTAGAAATCAATTATACCCAGAATGTCTATAAATGCATGTACAATTATTTTCATGTGCAAAAATTCAATATTTAAAAGTATGAGCATATCATATAATGCATGAGCATGAAAATGCATTTTCTAATTTCTTAATAATCTTTCATATTTACTATTCTATCATTAACATAGGTAACGGGATGTTACAGTTTTCACATCCAAAGATTGGGTGATCATTAAAGAAAATCTAAAAGGATAGTTCTTGTAATAAAATTAAATCTACTAATCTTTTAAAAACAAGAAGAATTTTCATAAAGGGTTACTTAGTTTTGGTTTACCTTTTTAATTGATCAATAATAATATGTTCATGCTTATAAGTGCTATAGATGCATGAATAGGATGTCAATACTTTGATTGATATGTATATACAAATCCAATAACTTAAACATAAATGGAATAAGTCAGTGTATTGTCATTTTTTAAGTGGTTGATGTTTAATGTTAAGTTAGTTCCATGAGATTGGATGTCATTGTATTATTATTGCATTATTGTATAATTGTTTGTTTTTGTGTTTTTGTGATTTGTTTGTTTTTTAGTTTTAGTTTTGCTTGGGGATAGGCAAAGATTTAAGTGTGAGGATGTTGATAAGTATATATTATAGCATGTTTTTTAGATTTTTAAGTTTGTTTTTAATTGTTTTCTTAAATGACAATCATGTGTTTAGGGCTTAGAATTGTGTTCTTGTTAGTGTTTATTATGTGTTTTAATTTTTTATTATTTTAAAGCAAGGATTTTATCTTAATATTATGTTTCAAGGATTGTTTGATGTGTTTGTTAGTGAGTGAAAATAGGAAATTTTGAAGAAAGGATGAAGAAGGACTTGAAAAATAAAAACATACATGATTGTGCATGTTAGCCACATAGGGATGAACCATCTGGTACAATCGTGCATCCTCATGCACAATTGTGCTAGAGAGTTTGGATGGTGATGAATGATCATGCATGTATAATGCACAATCGTGCACAGACAATTTCCATCTTCCAAGATTTTTGTATTCTTGACATTTCGAGCCTATTTTTGGAACCAAAATAAGTGGAAAAACCCTAGAAAGAACCTTAGAAGGCTCAAGAGTATAAAACGGAAAAGAAAAACACCAAAAAGGAGGCTACATATCATAAACAAGGAGACCAAAAGTGGAAACATCAAGATCAACTCCATTTTTCCAAAATTTCCAAACCAAGACTTAAAGTTGTTTTCTTTCTTTTATCTTCTTATATTTCATTATCTTATATGTTAATTCTGATTAGTGGTTTGTTAAACATGATTATGGATTTATAAATCTATTTTGGGGTTTATTCTTGAATTGTTTTGTTTAACTGTATTCTTATTGAATTCAATACATCAATGTTTTGTATTATTTGTGATGCTTATACTTTATAAGAAATCTAGATATTGAATCAAAGTTATCTCCTTTAAACTATGCACTGAGAGTTAGTAACTTAATAAGCTTACAAATATCAGGTTAATAAATAATTAAAGAGAGACCTTAATTCTGAGTTAATTATCCTTAGGATTGCTTAAATCTAATTAAGTTGTTAAGAGTAGTTTTGTGAATTGAGAATTTGCAATTTAGTTTTCATTCATTTCAATTGGAATTATTTGATTAGATCTCAAAAGAGGGTAATCAAAACTTTAGGATATCTAGCATCAAGCATAATTGAATTAACAAGATAAAAGGAAGACAAAACAAGGATAAAATAAACCCTAAGTTTCCTTTATTGATTAACTTTGTTCTTATGGCTAGCTTCACTTATTCAATTGTTTAGTTTTATTATTTTATTTTCATTTCAATTAATTTATTTTACTTTCAATTAATGAAATTTAATCTTTATGACCTTAGAAAAAGTTCATTTAATTTATTAGGTGACTAATCCAATCCTCGTAGAACCGATATATTGTGATTACAATATACAATATGTATACTTACGATATTGCATACATTAAAACTAAGCAAAGAAGTTATTTTATTTTATGCACTTCAATTGTGTACATTAGGGACGATATACAATTTTAAGTATAAGGAAGGGAATTAATTGTCTTAATTTTATTATAATCTTTTTATTAAATCTTATTAACTGATATCTCGAGTTAGTTAAAATCTATCTAAAATACTTTAGATCATTATTTATTGTTAAATTGAATTAATATGTAAAAGGATGAAAGTTATAATAGACTTGCTTTTATAAGTTATATTTTTAGTAATCATTAAGATAATCAATTTGAATCAAAATTGCATATTATTTACACACAAGATCTTTTTTGTGACCTTTTCAGGCTAAAAGCAAATGCATCATTATTTACAGCTCTTTTATTCTTTCATGTGTATTATCATGCATAGTTGGATAATTTTAGAAATTGCTCTTAGTATTCATATTGAGATCACATATGTTAAATTATAATCATTGAAATGATAAAGGCATTTAGATTGTTATTTAGCATATTTTCTTGATTATCCTACCATATTTTATCACTTAGGAGTAACCAATTTTGAGAATTATTCTTTTTATTAATTATAACCACATTATTAGCATTTACCTTATTTTTTTTAAAGTCTTTATTATTTTTTAACCCTGAAGGCTATTTACATTTGCTTGATTGATTGAAACTTAAAATTTGAAAAGCTCTAATATTTCTTTAATTATTGGCACATGATGAATATTTGAAAAAAATTATTGTGGGCATAATAAGTGAAGAAAGAAAAAAAAGTGTTAAAGTTATGGTACCTATAGAATTATGGTGTGAAAGACCTATGTTGTGAAGAACTAAGTTACATGTAATTTTGTTTATGTAAATTCCCTTCAATATTATCACCATTTTTATTATCCCAATCATACCCTAACCTAAGCCTTATTAAAATATTGTAACAAGACCTTCTGATTCTTTTATAGTTTATTTATAAGTGGTGGAGATACAATTCATTGAAAGTTGTTGGTTAAGAATCCTTCTATACATTGATTTAAAAGTTCTTACACTTTTTACCCTAAACACTTTGAGTGCATTGAGTTAATCCTTAGTGAGAGTGCAAAAATTTGTGCTTTGAATTTCAAAAAGATTATCTATGTGATTATTTTTATGTTGACTTAAGAAGGTTGGTTCTATAATGACTTAAATCTAATTATATGTTAATTTTGATATGATATGACGATTTACATTATGGATGGACAGGTTAAGGATAATAAAGGTGGATGTTTATAAGATTGATGATTGAGATTAGATTTGCTTGAGTACAAGTTTATGTTTGGGGATGTTTAATAGATAATTATTGATCTATATTTATATGCCTATATTTAATATGTTTTGATTGTTATTTAAGAATTTTGTAGTATTTTTGGTATTTAATTAGCTTCAAGTATGTTTTTAGGTAATAATTGTCTTTATAGACCAAGAGGAGATGTATTCAGGTGAGATCTAACATGGAATGGAACAATTTGAGCAATTGTGGACTTACACAGTTGTGTATAGTGACCATAAAAGTCATTGTAACCATGTGGACCTTCGAAGACACTATTTCTACACATGTGGAGTTACACAACCGTGTATGTTAACATATATGATTATGTATGTTGCCCGTGTAAGTCTCTGTGACTGTGTAAAGCCAATTAAGGTATTTTTGGAGATACACAATCACCTACACGATCGTATAAGTGACCATGTATATCCCAGAAATCCTAATTCGTTGATATATAAGGATAAAAAGAAGGCTACAAAAAGGGAGGTAGATTAGAAACGTCTAAATTTAGAGAGAGGCAATGACAGTCATCAAACACACCTGAAAAGGAAGAATAAAAACGTAGAAATATTCTACACATCATAAATAAAAAAATCAAATAGTGGAAACATCAAGTCAACTCAAGCTTTCCAGAATTTCCAAATCGAGGCTTTCAAGCTTATTCATTAGTTTCTATTCTATTTTATTGTCTTGAATGTGAATTCTGATTATTTTTGTTTTGAACATGATTATGGATTTCTATATCTATTTTAGGGATTATTCTTGAATTGTTTTATATAACTTTATTTTGTTGAATCCAATATATTAGTGCTTTTTGATAATTGTCATGCTTACAATTGATAAGAATCGAGAGGTTGAATCAAAGTTATCTATGTTAAGTTGCATAACGAGAGTTGGTACCTTAATAAACCTATAAATATCAAGTTAATAAACAATTGAAGAGAAATCTTAATTATGAATTAATTATCCTTAAGATTGCTTCAAATCTAATTAAGTAGTTATGAGTAAGTTTGTAAATCGAGAGGTTGCAATTCGATTGTTATCTATATCAATTGGGAGTACTTGGTTAGATCTCGAAAGAGGATAATCAAAACCTTAAAATATCTAGGATCAAGCATAAATAAATTTACAAGATAAAAGGAAGATAGAACAAAGATAGAATAACCCCTAAGTTTCTATTATTAATTAACTTCACTCTTATTGCTATCTTTACTAATTCAATAGTTTAGTTTTATTAATTTATTTTAATTTCAATTAATTCATTCTTTAATTACCTTAGACAAAATGGCACTCAAATTATTAGGTGCCTAATCCAAACTTTGTGGGAACGGTATCTTTTATACTACAAGTTATGACCAGTATACTTGTAATATAAAAGTTTTTTAATATAAAATTGCAAACATCTAGCTTGGATAAATATTTCCTAAATCAATACTAATAAAAAATAAAGGAACATTTTCTTTTAATGATATTTGAAAACTATTTTTAAAGTGTCATTATACTTTGGTTAAATATTTCTTAAATCAATACCAATTGAGAATAAATGAACATTCTCTTTTATTACTTTCGGATGATGAATCACGTATTAATGAATTAAGTATCCTAATATAACTCGTGTGATATTCAATGATAACTAATCGAATCATCCTTTAACTAGGATAGGTCTTAAATATTATCAAAATATTGATATCCCTGTATGAGATATTTTGGAAATCCCAAATCAAAAAATCACTTATACAATATCAAAATAAACATTTTTACAAACACATAATTAATGTTTCATATGAAATTATTATATTAAGTCACTTAAATAGACTTGTTTTCCACCAATTAATCATAATTGATGAGACCTAGAAAGATCATCCCATCTTGCCCAAACACCCTTATGACATAGCCATAGCTTGCTTCTGAGCTAAGTTTATTGATGAAAAGGTGAATTCAGGAATACATGTGGTCAAATCATTTATGCCTCCAAGAGATAAACACCTTGCTCATATTAAAACTCGAATAGAAGTTACAAGAGCTGCTTCCAAATAAAGAGACATTGCAACATATGTATGCAGTTTTAATAAATCTCTTGCTCTACTAAGATTGTCTTTAACAATAAATCGCAGTTTGTTTGAATGAAATAATGCTATTCACATTTCCTAGCAGAGGTGGCAAAAGCTACAGCACTTAATTTAATTGCTGAAAATCAACTATGAACTATTATTATTATTATTATTATTAATTGATATTAATTAAATGAGCAAGAGGAAATAGACTAAGAAGTCTTAGTCTTACCAAAGTCAAATACTTTACAAACCTTACGAGATTATATAATATGAGCTTTAAGCTAATTATAGTTGCACGGAATCCAATTCGTGTTAATAGCAGGAATTTAGCTTCACTGTTCATTTTTAATCAACTAAAACATGTTTTGTGTTGATATGATCTTTGTTTTATTTCATGTTACATAATACTTTGTCCCAAATACAGATAGATGTTACTAAGAACTTATTAGACCCATACTATTGATAAAGGAGCTGCTTCTATTACACCCCAGCAAAACATAGCTGGGCCATTTTAAGATACCAAAAGTCAAGAAGTTGATGCACCAGGTTCAACCATTCCTAATTTGTCCAATCGACATTTAGGATATGGCAATCAAATTCAGATTCTCTGTAACATCCCCTCACCAATGGGAAGGGTAAAATAGTAATTTGGAACGAGTTAGGAGTGTTTAAAATTGTATTGACATGTTCATACATACAATAGTGAATTTTGCACATGTAAATGACTGTACATGCATTCATGACATTTCCCGATATAATTGTGAATAAATGTGAA
>JANQBM010000008.1:30016744-30026900 GCA_025594535.1 Erythroxylum domingense
CAAATGGTAACAACATGTGTCTTCTTGCATGTTCTACACTTGTCCCAATTAGGAGCTGCCATTTGTCACCAAAAATTGGTCCCTGTATTAAACATCAATAAAATATATTGATTTAAGCCGAATTTGACAAAGTTGTCTGCATGAAAGTTGTTGCTTATCCTCTTAACTTTCCAATGGTATAAAGCTTGTAAATTTTGGACATTGGAATCAAAAGATATAACACTTACAAGTTTGAGTGTCATATTTGTCTTGCAAAAAAAATCACTACAACCTAGAGTTTGAAGTACTTTCAAGCCTTCTTATCACTAAATCTTCACCTAAACCTTATGTCAAGTATCCATAACATATTTTTCGAGACCTTGGGCCCAACATTAATACCTTAATCTCTATGATGCCAATTTAATTCCAATTCTCCAAGTATGATTCTTTAAAAACATAAGTAAGTCATACGGAATACATGTTCAATGAAACATTCCAATTAGGCTACAATTTGGGGCTTTACATCTATCTATATGAAATTACCGACTAGATTGATTAAGTTGTAAATTAGATTGCATAACTCTCATTAATCCAATCTAATCATTTTTAAGTGGTTCACCCTCTCGTTTTGTTTCTGAAATATGCACATACATTAATCAATCACAACACCCAAATCAAGTGAACACAAATCATCTAGATTAACATTAAAGATAAGAAAAATCCTGAAGGTAAAGTTAGAAAATCATTAACAACTCAAAATCCATAACCATACAACCCATCTCAATCTTATAAATAGGGAGGAATTGAAACTTAAGTTGGATGATTTGAGAGAGCAGTGGCATTGGGAGATCACCTATTCTGGGAAGCTTTGGCATCAGAACCCTCTTCTTCTTCCTCCTTTTCTTTTTTCTCTTCTTCTTGCTCTCTCTCTTTTGGGTTTCCAAATGTTGGAAGAATGTAGACTCCTTTTCAAGGGTATCATAATCCTTTTATATTCTTTACTAATTAAGGTAACCCTAGTGTCTTTCCAGGGTCCTAAATGTCCCTAAAAAACTTAAATCCGAAAGTGACTTTGCATCTATCTGCCAGTAGGTCACAATTGTGGCCTGGTTATCTTCTCTCTATCACGATCGTGGTAGATCCCCTATGATTGTGGCCCTATGCTTGAACGTCTGTCACATTGGTGCTTCTGTAACGTTCTTGGCAAGTCCACCACAATTGTGGCCTTATGTTTTAGTTCGGGTCTTTACTAAAACTCTTCTGAATGCCTTGAAACACTAATAAATTCATCACGACACCTTATATATATAAAAGTGAAGCTTAGAAACATGTTCTCACCTAAAGAACACTTAAAACACAAATGTTTATGTACTAATACACGTGGCCTGTTTATCTGCTCTTTGTCACCATTGTGGTAGATCCCCCACGATTATGGCCTTGCCTTTAAGCTTCTGTCATGATCGTGGTATATTTACCACAATCATGGTTCTATGTTGGTGCTTTTAGCATAATCGTGTCAGGTCCCTTATGATCGTGGCCTTGTGTCTTGGTTCGAGTCTCCTTCAAAACTCTTCCGAATGCCCTGAAACATTAACAAATTCATAACGGCTCCTTATATATATAAAATTGAAACTCAGAAAATGTTCTCACCCAATGAAAACTTAAAACATAAATGTTTATGAACTAACACAATTTTTAAGCTAAACACACACTAAACAATCAACTTAACCATTAAACACATGTCAAATTGCCTATAAAAATACAATGCAATCTACACTTATCAACATCCCCACACTTAAACTTTTGCTTGCCCTCAAGCAAAGATCAAATACAACTAATAAGATTCTATCACTTCATTTTCACAAAGATTAAAGTATGCAATCCCTCAAACTTTATCCAACTCAAATGTCAAGCTACTACATACATCATGACTAATTTTCATTAGTGCACATAAGTAAACTCAACCTATGAAACCATCACTCAAAGATAAGTATAAATTCAAAATGGACCTTCCTTACAGATTTCACTCATTTCTCTTAAGTGTTTGAAGGTTAGTGTTTCACTCAAACTTCCCATAGGAAACCACGTTATCATAGGCTTACTAATACACCAATTCTCCTCTGCAATGGTTACATCCTAGGATAGATCAAAAGGGCTTTGTTTTGGGTTGTAATGTGGCTAGAGTTAAGGTGGGTTAAGAAGGTCTTAGGGGTTATCACAAGCATTTATAAACTATAAAGTATACAAAGAGATGACAAAGATAAATTTCTAAGATATGCCAATAGATAAGACTACTTCACTGCACTTATTGAAGCTATTACATGTTATTCCCTTTTCTTTTCTTCTTTTTTATTTGATTTTTTCATTTGTTTTAGTTCTTTTCTCTATTTTTTTCTTTTTTTATAATAAAGAAATAATGAACGAAAAATAAAAACTATATGCCATGTGCTTTTAATTTGTGATTCCATACTCAAGTATCACTTAGCACTCTATTAACCTGTGATTGGATAAGCTAACGGGGTTTGTGGTTTTAAAATTGGGTGATTTTAAGAAAAAAAGGTTAAAGGCTCAATAAGGCTAGTAGGGGACAATAAAAGGGTAGGTTATTTAAGCCAAAGGTTAAATAAAAAAGGCCTTAATCATTTCTATCTATGCATCTAGTAGATTAAATCAATTTAAAGCAAGTTTTGAAGGTAATTACCTAAAGAAGCATCACACAAATAAGGAAATGAAATGACTATAGAATGGAGTCTTAAAGGCTTAAATCCTCACATAGGCTCAAATGAAAATCCATTATGCTTCTATACATTACCTTATTGTTCAAGAATCAATTTCTGAGTAAGCTTATACGACCAACTACTTTCATCACTCCATATGGTTCACACTCTACAAAAGTAGCCTGATTTAAGTTCACACATGCATTTAATCTCATTCCAACTAGCATGATAGAATCTCATAGCAATACATTCATCACAAAGATTCAAATGTAAGGAAAATGACATACCTAATACTAACAACCTAACATGCATCCTAAATGACATACATAAATGCAAAGACTACCTCCTCATACTTGAATAAAACAATGTCCTCAATGTGCAAAAGAGAACATCAAAAACCAACAAACAACACATTGAAAAACAAAACTAAAAAACACAAGAAGAATAATAAAAGAGATTAAGGGCAAGATCAACTCAAGGTGGCGTATTTAGAAATGTGTATCTCAGGTAGGAAGGTAAGGGTTTTAGTTCTATAATAGGAGGCTTTACAATGGAAGGTGGTATGAGTGCGTCCCCTCTCCCTAACTTCCTTTTCTCACCCTCCTCACACAAATCCTCTTCACTCACACTCTCATCCCTATACACATCAGCAATTCTCTCAACTTCCTTTTCACTTTCCTTTTCAACCTCCTTCACACAATCATCCACAACATCAATCTTTATACAAGCACTTCCATCTGCTGGTTTCTTCAAAGATCTACTCATATTGAATTCAACTTGCTCATCGCCAATTCTCAAAACTAGTTTTCCTTTATGCACACCAACTAATGCCTTACTATTCATAAAGGGTTTACTTAAAATCAATGGACAATTCCTATCTTCTTCAAAATCTAATATAACAAAATCAAAAGGAATTATAAATATATCCTCTTTTACCAGAACATCTTCTACTACCCAAATGGCCTCTTGATAGATTGATCCATAAGTTGAAGTGTTAGAGTATAAAACCACCTAAATTTGAAGGCATTGTGCTTGTGATGATCGAACTACAATTCTTTGTCAAGGTCATCGTCTGATTGTCCTCCCAAGTTCATTTGTGTGTCAATATGTCCTTGAGAAACTATGCATACTTTAGCATACACTCTAATGCTTCCACAAAAGACATTAATCTGAAGTTTCTTTAACTTCTCTAAGAATTTGTAGAATTGAGTGTCAACTTGATGTTGTCTTACCCTCTGCGGATATGGAATCTTAGGTTTGTAAAGTGATGGTGGTACATATGGCTTCTCTTCTTCATCTTCCTTTTGTTAGCTATCTTTTTGATCATTTGGCTCCTTTAATTGCTTATCACTCCTAAGTGTTATCGCCTTAACATGTTCCCTTAGATTGGCCTCAATGTTGCTTAGTAAACTTCCTACATTCTTAGAAAACAAAGCATTAGCAAGTTGACCTAACTGTACCTCTAAGTTGAGGATGGATGAAGCGTGGCTCTTCGCAATCTTGTCAAACTTTGCCTCCATTCTTTTTTGACTCTCTTTTAGTCTTCTTTGACCTTCCTCTTGGCTTAAGAACTTTGAACCTAATACATTTATTAACTTTTCCATTTTGTTCTCCAAAGATCTAAGTTAGTCTTGCTGAAATCTAGGAGGTCCTTGTGTTCTCACAGATCTCTAAGAAATTTGTAAGATAGGCATTGGGATCTTCGTTGGCCAACCTATAAAACTACATAATGCTCTGAAGTATATTAAGGAGTGCTGGTTTTTTCTCAAAATTATTGGCCTAAATCACTGGCCTTGTAACTCCTTGAGGATTGAAACCTGGCCTCATAAAGTCCATCAATGTCATCTCAGCTCCTCCTTCTTCTCCTTCTCCTACCATATTCCTTTGTATTCTGTCTTAGCGTCTAGCTTTTCTTAACACTCTTTCGTTCTTTGTAACATCTGAAAACTCTTCTTCGTTTAGCTCGCTAAACCTTCTTGTGTTCCTTGTGTTCACTCACTTGCAAAAAATGAAAGGAAAATTATCAAACACTCTTAAATCAAAGTCACCTAAATTAAATAAGATGCTAAACAGAACAATCCCTGACAACGATGCTAAAGACTTGTTGATTACAAAAACAATTACGAGTTTTTAGCTCAAAATCATAAGTAGATGGGTCGGTACTTGTAGTAAAAAGTAGATATCATCCCACAGAGATTGTGCTTAGGCATCACTTAATTCAGGTTGTGCTTTGTTTAAGACTCAAATTCGAATATTAAACTGAAAAGTAATGCTAATCTAGCCTTTTAAGTGTTTATAGGGTGTCGGTTTTAGACGATCATAGGGTTGATTACTCTCTCTCGGGTTATAATCATTCCCTAAATTGTAAACCCTAAATGAATTATGGACTTGCAATCTCTCAATTAATAAATTACTCACAATTCTAATTAGTTATAAAGCTTTCTAATAAACAATCGAGTCTCGCACAGGATCTCTCTCCATGAACTTACCGACTAGATTGATTAAGTTGTCAATTAGCTCACATAACTCTCATTTATCCAATATAATCATTTTTATCTGGTTCACTCTCTTAGTTTGTTACCAAAATATGCACATACATTAATCAATCACAACACCTAAATCAAGTAAACACAATTTAACTAGATTAACATTAGAGATAAGAAAATTCCCAAAGGTAAAGTTAAAACATCATTAACAATTCAAAATCCATAACTATATAACCCATCTCAATCTTACACATTTAAATGAATAAAAAAGTAAATAGGGAGAAAATGAAACTCAGGTTGGATGATTCGAGAGAGCAGCGACATCGGGAGATCACCTATTCTGGGAAGCTTTGGCATCAGAGCCCTTCTCTTCTTCCTCCTCTTATTTTCTCATCTTTTCCTTCTTAATCTCTTCTTTCTCATCTTTTCTTTTATCATTATCCTTTTATAGTCTTTACCAATTAAGGTAATCTTGATGTCTTTTCAGGGTACTAAATGTCCCTCGAAAACTTGAATTTGAAAGTGACTCCGTGTCTATCTATGTGTAGGCCACGATTATGACCCTTAGTGCACGATCATGGCCTGGTTATTTGTTCTCTGTTAAGATAGTGGTAGATCCCCCACAATCGTGACCCTATGCTTGAGCTTCTGTGAAGATCGTGGCATATTTACCAAAATCATAGCTCTATATTGGTGCTTGTGTCATGATCGTGCTGGGTTCCCCTTGATCGTGGCCTTGTGCTTTGGTCCGAATCTCCTCCGAAACTCTTTCGAATGCCCTAAAAAACTAACAAATTCATCACGACACCTCATATCTATAAAATTGAAGCTCAAAAACATGTTTTCACCCAAAGAACATTAAAACACAAATGTTTATGAACTAACACAATTCTTAAGCTAAACACACACTAAAAATCAACTTAACCACTAAAAAGATATCACATTACCTATAAGAAAACCCTAGTTTTCCCTTAGGTCCTGTTTAATTAAGAAAAGCTCATAAATTAAACCTAACTTTCGAATAACCTAGAATAAGCTCTCTAGATTTAATTGGACAACTGCATTATGAGTTAGGAAAAACAAATTAATCAAGCCAATAACCATACAAGCTTAGGTCATTTGACCTAGGTTATGTTATCCCCAATGTTTTGAAACCAATAATTGTCACAAATGAATTTCAACATAAAAATTACGAATTATGATGAAGATTATAATAATGAGTTCTTACATAAAAACAATCAAATAGAGCATTCAATCATTCTTACGCAACACCCAAACATTACACATAGCATAACATAATCAATCCTTAAGGGAAAGAAAAACAAATAATGAGAGACGCCTAACCTGGTTTTTCGGCATTGATATCACCTCCGAATCCACATTAGCAAGCTAGCCCTCTGTGGGTCTCCAAAGGAATGGAGCTTTGCCCCCTTCTCTTCTTCAAAACTGAGATCTTTCACTCCCAAAACAAACTCCCCAAATGAAACATAAGTTATACCGTCACAAAACAATGTTTTTATATTAAAAACTTAGGGTTTGAGTAAGTTGTCATCTCTTATAGGCATGCATGGTGGTGTCACGCTCGGGAGCCACATCTATGCAAACCATGTCAAGGCCATCTCCTTCATCCTTCTAGAGTTCTCCGCAAGTGTATCTGTAATTACCTTAGTATTGGCGAAGATTGTATCGACCACTTTCTTCCAACTAGGTTCTTCTGTGTCTTATTCCTCTTCATTTTCATTGCTAGTTGAGTCCTTTTCTACCTATTAAGGTGGCGCTATACTAGAGCTTACTTGACTAGCCCTAATCTTCACAAGAATCTTTTAACTAATGTCTCAGAGTTCCATATTATAGGACTTAAGGATTTTAGCACGCCACAAATGATGTTAATTTAGAAAATCCAAGAGGTAGATGGTTAAAACACTACAATCCATGCCATAGTACTCAGTAATGGAAAAAACCAAGTACCCTATACCCAAATTGTTTCTCCTCTTATGTAGAGTCATAACAATAGCATTCAGCACATGTGTGGAGGTGCACACTGAGTTACTGTGATCCATGCATCATAATAAAAAAAGTTCTTTTATTGAACACTTATTGGTTTTTTATTTTTCAAAAACCAATCGACACATTATGTAACAACAAATGCTCGTAGGTTCGTATGACGTTGTTATGGGCATTTTTAGTGTCGAATTGCTCTAACCCAGTGAGCTCATCCTAATGGTGAGAAGTACGAAAATCATTATGCTAATTGATAATGGAAGAGATTCAAGGAACCCATAAATATCACACATGATTTCAATGTTTAGTTCATAAGTTCATACCCACAACCTAAGCTACATTTCCTTAAGGTTTCTAGGTTTGAAATAAAGGGAAGTGAAGAATTCGAGAGTGAGCTCTTGGTAGACAGGATATTGGAAGTGTATAAACTTCAAACACTAAATTCTTTCTGCTAGATTCTCTACCCTATCTTACAATTTTAGCCTATTAATGTGTATCAAAATCAAAATATTTTGCGACTACTATTTGTTTAATATTAAGGGACTGGAGATGAATCTTCCTCCTCTAGTTAGATTGGGAAGGGTGCTTCAAAATCTACCACCCTGTTCCTTTGCCCTTGTCCCGAGACTTGATTTCATCCCAATGATTGGTTGTGCTTCGTTGACTGATTAATGCGTGACTCGCTTACAAGTAGGTGGAAGTTGGAATAAAGTGGAAATTTTGAATTTAGTTAGAGAGAAGTGAGAGAGTTTGGAGGTTCTAACTTAGAGAGATAAAGTTGAAATGAAAGTGAGTGAAAAAATGCAGTGTGACATGAATATATAAATGAAGGAAGGATAAAATTGTAAAAATTTTAGCTAAAAATTGCATGGACAGTTTTACCCTACCGTAGGGTATGATTGTGGCCTATAATATTTTCACCAATTTCTAATTTTTTTTCTTTTCTCCTTCTACACATTCCCGATATCACTTCCTAACTCTTTATAGCTCTTTCACCTCTCTTTTGCTTACTTCCTCGATCATCTAACTCATGTCAAAGTGCTATGCCTTCCTAACCTTATTTGGAAACGAAATAACCTAACTACAGAATTCAAACTATCTAAAAGTAAAAGGAAATAACATGCAATTAACAATCCATAGGTTGCCTCCTATGCAGCGCTTCTTTTAACATCAGTAGCTCGACACTCTTCTTGTGCTCAAGGTGGTTCAAATGAATAGTGCAATGGTAACGTGGTCACAGATCTTACCATTTTCACATGAGCTACCATGCCCTAGGTTCCACCTTCCTTCTGCTTAACGTTCCTTCGCTTTCTCCTCCGCGATCATTTCTTTCTAAATGCGTTCCCATGGTGCTCAATATCTTCCCATTTTCCTTAATGTTTGGTTTCTTTTATGTTAGCTGGAAGTAAGGGAGAACTGTTGTCATTCTTTGACACAGTGAACGTTATTTGATGCTTTTTGAGCGTCAGAGTTAATTCACCCCTATCAATGTTAATTATTGAGTGAGCAGTAGCCAAGAATGGTCGTCCAAGGACTATAGGGGTTTCCACATCTTCTCTAATATCCAATACAAAGAAGTATGTAGGGAAGGTAAAAATATTAATCTGTATGAGCACATCTTTAATAATACCTTTTGACTAATGAACTGTTATGTCCACGACTAGCATCGTAGTAGGTTTTAACCCTTTTAACCCCAAGTTTTAACTAAAGGTATAGGGCATCATATTAATACTCACTCCTAAATCTGCGAATGCCTTGTCTATTTTAACTCCATTGATATTGCAAGGAATGTAAAAATCCCTTGAGTCCTCTTTCTTCTGTGCTATATTAGGGTTTTCTTCTATTATATGCTCCTTAACCTTCTTCTTGATTCATTCCCTTAATGTGAGCCTCGTTTGTAGATGTTCCGTTATGTCCTTAACATTGTTTAATTCAAACTCCTTAGAATTCATCGTCACTTTACATGAAATTGACTTCTGTTGAGCTAGAATAGAGTATGAAAATTCAAGTCGAGGTTCCTCGATTGGCTTGATTACAAGCTCATTTGTTGGGAATTTAATATTTTCTTATCTGTCTCCCTTGTCTCCATCTTCTTTCATATGTTCGAGTTTCTATTCTTAGGTTTGAGTAATGGCCATGATCTATTCCTTTGGGTTAGATTTGGTATTGCTTGGAAGGGTTCTACATTTCGAGTAAAGATTGCCTTTATTAGTTGACTTACTTAGACCTTCACATTGTGTATTAAAGAGGTGTGGTTCTTAGTGACTTGCTCAAACATACTTTCAAGCATCCTATACACATCCTCCATGCCTCTAATTTTATCTAAAATCCTATCTAACTTAGATTCCATTAAGCTCAGTTTATCTTGTTGGAAACCTGGTTGTCCTTGGGGTCTGAATTATCATCCAACATTTTTCGTCCATGAGAAGTTAACGAGATTCTTCCAGAGGAGTAAGGATTGTTTCCCCCTCCTCATCCATATTGAGCTCCCCTATAATTAACTTGCTTTGGATCGTTATCCATCATTAAGAAACAGTCCACCATAGTCCATCTGTCGACAGAGTTCACACTTTATTTGCACGACTTTTACCGAAGCTGATGATAAAGCCTTCATGTTGTTAAGCTGTAGAGTTTAGTTGTCAATTTTCACCTACATCTCCGGCATTTGATCAACAACTACAATTCCTTTTTGTTCTTAGAAGGTAGTGGGTTGTATACTCCGCTCATTCGTCCATAGGCAACTATTACTCGCCATCTCCTTTATTAGCTCTTCTACATCATCTATTGTCTTTCTCATCATTGATCCTCCCTAAGTTGCATAAATCATGCCTCTCATATATGGGGTTACTCCATTATAGAAAGTTTACAATAAGAACTCCTTAGGTAAGTTATATTGTGTGTAACACCCCAACTTCCGCCGGACCCGAACCCGATATCGATAGTGATACCCGGATCCGTGCCCCACGAAGGTGG
>JANQBM010000008.1:30028404-30040170 GCA_025594535.1 Erythroxylum domingense
GAACTCAGAAAGCATTTTGTCTTCTCCTTTACTAGCCACATCAATGACAATTTTGTGACTTCATTGATGAACTTTCAATTTTATGAATTTTGATACTATTGTCTCCGCATGACTCCTTTACTGGTTACATTAGCAAGTAATATTGACATATTAGAATAGTTAGGGCCTGTTTGGTTAGATATTAATTAATGGAACGGAACTTAATGGAATGGAACGGAACAGAAGGGAATGGTTTATAATAGAATGGAATGTAATATAGTGAAAAGTTATTTAGGAGGGATAGAAAGGTTTATAATGTAATGTAGTGAAACATTGTTTGGAAGATGGATGAAATGAAATGTAATGTATAATAAATGATTATTATACCCCTGATATTAAAATGGTCGTTGCAAAAAGTTTAATGCTATGATTTTAAAACAGAAATTATGTCCAATTAAAAAGTCGCGCACAACCGTGATAAATAATTTTTATATATTTTATATTTTAAAATACTAAAATTTTAATAAAAGTTTATTATTTTATTATTAATTATATACAAATATTATTGTTAATTATTTAATCAAATTTATTCTATTATATGTGATTTATATTTAAAAATTATTTATTTATATTTTTATTTATATAGAAACATATACAAAACAATTAAAGAACAATTTTTTTACATATTTTCTATTTTCATTAATAAAAATTTTATTAAAATTTTTTATTATTAATTATATAAAATTTTTATTAATAATATAAAAATATTATTATTAGGGTAAGGAGAAATAATATAAAAATATTATTAATTATATACAAGGGGTTTAGGGTTAGAAGAAATAATTGGTATTAAGATAAATTATTAAAGGATGGAACTGTTAAGTCCATCTACTCAAAGCCCAACGATGATCCAACTGGTCCATCTACTTCTGGGGCTATTCTTATGATCCAACCCGTATTCTCACATACAAAAGATAAATCTGATCCTCCAATTTATTATTTCAAATCTAATAGAAATCCAGTTTATGTTAGCCATCATTGTGGACATTTTGTATAGGATGTTGACCCATCTATGTGCTAACTTGATTATGAAGTTTGTCTCAACCCTAAGTCAGATAGTGACGAAGACGATGATCGATATCGAAGACGAAGGAAGAAGAAAAAGCCAAAACCTAGATGCATGCCTTCACCACAGTATCATCCACATAAGGATGATCCAGATCCAAACGATTCTAGCCCATCGATTGGTCTAACCATTGACCGATCCAGACCCAGATCTCTACGAGAGATGCTGAAATAATCTTCATGTTACACAAAGCTGGCAATTCCTGTAATGACTCCTACTTCTATTCCGTGCATGATGGCGTTACCTTCATATGAGGAAGATTTTCCTCAATTACACAGGAGAACTGATGAATCAACGAGGGTTATCTCTAGCCCGTACATTTGAGCCTCAGGAATAACTTCATAAGAAACACTATGTCAAATCCATCAGATGAAGTTCTGAACTGGCAAACACATAATGCAGTAGCACATAAAAGAGTTCTCAGAAGGATTAATTCTAAGCTTGAGGGAATCAATTAACAGACCCATACTACTCACTAGAAAGTTGGCATAGTCTGTAAGCGAATCCAACAAACGTATCAATCTTACAAAGCTCAGATCAAACAACTTGATGCTGAACTTCGACATTACATTGATAGACATTATATGGGTCCTGACTTCGACAACAAATATAGAGAAATCGAGAAGATATAAGGAATTGTGCGATGAATGGAAGCTGATATGCAATCTGCACAGTCTAAAGCTGTATATGACTTGTCCTCTTCGGTCTTTCCAACTACACAACCATTATATCCTTCTCCTATGTATCAGAAGTATCCAGAGGAAACTGACTATTCCAAGGTATTCAAGTTCAACTATCCTTTGATTAGGAAGTACATACATCCTCGACCAGCTCAAGCTAAACAGGCAACTGAAGCCAAGTCGACGAAGTTAAAATCTAAGCGAAATCCTGAAATGGTTGCTAAGCCATTATCTTCATATACACAACCTGAACCAATTATGCATTGGAGTAAACCAGTACAGATACGTACACCTCCAATGTCTCCACCAAAGTCTTAACCTTCTAACTCTACTGGAAATGACAAAGCACCCATGACAGAGTTCATTACAATTTTTGAGACTATGACCACAGTAGAACGATCTTCTCACTCAGATCAATCAGACAAATCATCAGAGGCTTACTTTGGAGCCTCTGAAATCTCTGAATACATTGCAACAATTTTGGAGTCATCATTTGAACAGATAACTGAATCGTCCTCTGATTCTTCAGCCCAACTAACTGATCTTTTAGACTTAGCACAAGTTCTGATGACTATACATAAACCAACTGACGTTGATATTGAACTTGAGATTAGTAAAGTAGAATCTACAGGTACTAAACCTTTTAGGCATGCACTAGCACCATAAGCTGAGCCAGCTGCACAAGCTACTATACAGACCAAGCCTTCTTCAGGTCCTTGGTTTACTTTTAATGATCTTCCACCAAAGAAATGGAGAGATTGACTACATGAATTCAGTACATGGATAGATCTACAAATGAACAGACCTAATAATCCTTTACCGAATATTTTGTCTAAATTCACTTCTCATTTTACTGGTACTTTACGATAATGGTGGCAAAGTATTTCTGAATACCAACGCATACAGTACATCCAAGTCACTACAGCCGGAGCTCTTCTTGGAATTATTCATAATTTATTAGTGACTTTCAACTGATTTATAAACAAATCTGTCAGGAATATTTTGCAATGAAATGTTATTCACTTGACAAGTATGATATTCAGAAGTATTACAAACGTATAATGGAAAGGTACTATCTTTTGAATTGATGGAATGATGATAATCTTTGATATACTTTTATCTCATCTCTTCCAGATCAACTACAACCAGAATTATAAAGGACCATAACTTCTTCGCAAAGAGATATGGCTAATATATCTCTTGAAGAAATCTACCAGCTTGCTCTAGCTTCTCTTGATAAGTTGTGTGATCAACATACCTTATTCAAGAATATCATTAAAGGTGGTCCTATTCTTAAACATGCTTGCAAGAAGCCTTATCTTCAGATAAAGTGCAAAGATAAGAAGAAATGTGACAGTAGTAACAAGAAGAAAGAGTATTGCAGACAAGTTTATCGTTGCAGAAAGTTCCACAGACAGATGGAAGGCTACAAGCCTTTAAGGAAAACATATGTGAGAAAATATGGAAGAAAGCAATGTTCTATTCGATTCTTTAGGAAAAGAATCCATCCTTCTCAGAAACCTGACTGATGTTTCCTCTATGGACAACCAGGTCATTTTGCATGCACATGTCCTCACAAAAGTAAAAAACAAGATGTCAAGTTATTGAAGCAAATGCAATCCATTTTGCCTATTCATCCTTCCAATAACTTTGAAGTTCTTATTAAGGAACAGTCTACTGAAGGTGAAGATACTAAGTTTTTTGTCTCTGTTATGACCTCAGAAGAAGAATCATCAGATGATTCTCTATACATGTTACAAGTAAACCTGTATAAAATTGGATCGTACACTAGTTCAAAGACCATATATCCAGATCCAACTCTTTTTACAAGATAAATATGATAGACCCATCAAAGCTATTAGGTTTGTGGACACTGGATCTAGTTGTACGATCATGAAGCTTAACATATTATCATCTGAGTTGGGAACTTCTTATGATGAATACTTCATAGCTACAGATGGTAATTCATTTAAGATTGGACTTATTACAAAGAGAAAGATCAGAATTCGATTCTTTTCACGGTGTATAGTTTGGACTAAAGTGCTTGGCAGCAATCTACCTGGACCAGATATTCTCATTGGTATGGATGTATACAGTAAAGCCTCACATTTACAGATCCTACCCACAGGCCTCAAGTATCAATCATTTCTCAATCCATACACTGATATCAGGCAGATCTGCCTACTTCTGAAGCAGAATCTCAGTGAGCTCAAATAGTCATATTAGGCCTAGCACGTCTTCAATAATTCTCAACATCTCCATCAAAAGTGTGGTAACAAAAGAATACACATGGCAGCATATTCTCCATACATATCTACTTTGCTTAGATAACATCCTCCTTGGCCTCCTGATCATCTTTCTGCCTCATTCTTATCCTCATTGCTCAGACACAATCTAATGGTAGGATATTCTTTATCTTATAAGCAATCTGCTTCGTCAGCATCCACCATGGCCACCAGATACTTTTTCTCACTATAAATTCTCTTTTCGTGGTCATCACAATACACTTATATATAGCTTGTTTCTTTCAAACTCTCTGCATCATGTTATTCCTTTGTCTTAGTTAATGAAGTTTTCCCGGTTTGCAAAATACAAAAAAGAGTTTCCTCCTCTAATTCCTAACACTACACTTACTGTTACAGACTTTTTCCCTCTCCTTCAACAGAGATTGTTTTATTATTTGCATCTTTTTCTGAGTGAAAATCATTCTCTTGGTAGTCCCATAACGTTCAATCTCAAAGCACCTTACCTTAATGTGACTTTCCTTCAACATCCTCTATCTGAAAATACATTATGGTATCTTTGGGCACTTTCAACCCTCTATGCTTGTGTGTTACTATATCTCCTCTTTAGTTATACCAACATCTCTGTGATCAAAATAATGCAAGATCTCTACTATGGACATTTCTTGAATGGTTCCAACCATTAGATCACTGGAAGCAACAATTTTCTATTGTCATTGCCTAACATCGTTTACAGACAGCCTCTGTTTGACAACAAACTACACATTGCTTCTTCATCATTCATCGACCATATCAAGAAACTTATAATGGAGCTCTTTATACTGAACCTCGTGTCTTTCTTTACCATACCTCATTATATTGGCCACGACATCAAGACAATGTGCTCATCATATCTACCTCTATTGGACCGTATCCCGGTGAATTTGTACTTAGTGAACCAGAAGTACCAGAAGTTGATATTCCAAATTCCAATAGTCCCCAATACGACACAGGAGAATCGGTCTTAGACATTGCAAGACCTTCTCATCCTTTTAACTCAATCTTCCAAGATGCTTAAGATTCTAATGAGGATAATTACAGTCCTAACGAAGATGAGTTAAATCAATTCTTGCATGAACTTCACAGATGTAAGCTCAGTCCCAGTAAACGACGAAAGATTTTTCCTAGTCATTTTGATAGCTCAGGTGATCCAGACCCTCCGTCCAATTTGCAATCATGGCATGAACTAATATGTGACACCTAGCACATCAGATGCCTTCATTATGGGACACGTCTTCTTAGAAGCGTGTTTCTTTTCCTTTTGCGTGTTTTGATAAAGGAGAATCTTTGTGGCTCACAACCACTATGTAAGATTCCTTCTTATCATGTTACTGTTTGCTTTTTAGAAAAATAGATTCCTTTTTAAAGTAGCTTTGATAAAGGTGTAATGATTGTATTTTACTTTTCTAAAGTTGTAATGAGTGTGTCTGTAGGTAGATTTATCTTTATGCCCCTTGTTTCGCCTATAAAAGCAAGGCTCTTCTTCATTTGTAAGCAGACTGAGTATAGACTGAGTTGAGGTTGTATAATGAATATGAGTTTGAGTGTTATTCCTTCTATTTAAGTTTTCCCTCTCCTAAAAGCTAATTCTTGAGTGCATGTTACTACCAGTCTTGATATAGAGACAAGTATACTCTACATTTGCCTTTTATGAGGATCTTATATATCAGAAACTCTAAGACAATCTATGACTGTGCCTCCAAACAAAGTATTCGTTTTATTTGATGTTTTGATATGTTTATTCTTTCATGAAATTATAATATTTTAAATACTTTGCATTGTTTTTAATTTTATATTTGTATGATGAATAAACGATGTTTTTATATTAATTTTGGTTATTATTTATATGTAAAAATGTGAAAAATAATATTAATAAAAATAAATATATTGTTGTTATTTTACATTAATATTATTATGATTTTTGAAGATAGAGTTGATGTAAAATTGTAAATTATATAATACAATATATTGAAAGCTTATTTTGTAATTTTTAAAAAGATTAAAAATCTATTTTGTAAATTTAAAAAATTATTCAAAACGATATCCAATATAATTATTCGCATTGGTTATATCAACCAGGAAGTGTGTAAAACTTAAAAGTCTATTTTGTAAATTTAAAAAATTATTCAAAACGATATCAACGTTACTATTTACATTGATTATATCAACCGAGGAAGTGTAAAACTTCATGTTGTTTTCGTGTTTTAAGGTTTTGAGCAAGTGAATTTTACGATAAAGTCTCTCACGATCATTAGGACTCCGCGAACTTCGCCTGGTTCTAAGTAATCTCAGGCCCATTCTACTCCTTAAAGGCTTTAACATTCACTCTCATCCGCTTTGTAGAGTTATTGTTAATTGATGGTTTCATTTTCGTTGTATTTTGGAGTTTTGATTATGCGTACTACGGACTATTTTAGGTTATTTACCTAAAATCATCTATGCACTCTACACTATTGCTTTTATTAATAACGATCGAGTTCTTTGATAAGTATAGACGCCCTCTTTATGTTATTCATTGCTTGATTAAGTTCTTATGTATTTTAATTCACTTTTATATCTTGATTTTCGTTTATTATTTTTCTAATATTAAAGTAATTATTCATTGCTTATCTTTATGTATTATTTCCTTTGTGTCATTTTATTTGATGTTTTGATCAGGGCCGGTCCTGAGATTTTATAGGCCCGGGATAAAAAAGAAAAAATGGACCCTTAAAATTAATTAAAAATAAATTAATTTTTTTTTCAATAAATGATATTTTTACAAGTAATTTTAAAAAAAAATAAAAGTGAGCCCTGGGTAGTGGCCCACCTTGCTCCTGCCCAGGGTCAGGGCTGGTTTTGATAAGTATTTGTTTTATTTGATGTTCTGATATGTTTTGATGCGATAAGATTCATTAACGGAAATCTTATCCAACATCCACTTTATTTTCAGTTAAATATTTATCGGAATTTTTTTCTCTTTTAACGGAGCCACTACTATTCTCCTACCTCTCTTTCCGTGCTCTCCACTGTTATTATATTACAGTTGTATCTCTATCATGAGGTTGGTACCTGTCGGGGATTGATATCTCGCGGAAGTCTTTCTTCTTTCTTTTCTCCAACTGTTCTTCAGTGTTAATACAATGCAATACAGATGTCAGGTCTAATTCATTCCTGTTGAATGTCCATTATCTCATTTTATGTATTCTTTTTCTTTTAAAATATAAAAATTTATTCATAAAAAATATCATTGCTCCGCTAGCTTAAATTACTTTTAATTTGGCATAGTTTAATAAAAAGTTGTTTATTATTTTACATTGCATCCTAAATATTGATATTGTAAATTTCTTATTTTTATTATTTAGGATGAAATGAGATATAATATAAAATCTTCCTCTTCTATCTCATTCTACTTAATTCCATTATAAACTTTCCTCAAAAACAATATAATAATATCCATTCTATTAATAAAATCGCACTAAACATAGTCTCTGAATTCTTCGAGTAGCTAAGCCTAAAATATAAAACGAAAAACTCCTTAATGTATTATAATATTTGATTATTCCTTAAAATTAATATTTAAAAACTGTTTACGGATTTGATGTCTAAGATTTAAACCAAACTTAATCAACATGAAAGGGTCTTGTTTTCGGAGCTAGATCATTTGTGCCACTAACGCTGATTCTACTCTGTATCAGAATTAAAACGTCAACGCTTTAACTCATTTTTGATAGCTTATTTCGCTTGAGCTGAGTCGAAGGTCTTGTGATCATTTTGCTTCCTGCCTCAACTCTTTCCTTCGCCTTATTATTATTATTATTATTATTATTATTATTAAATTTAATAATAATTATTATTATTATTTAATTTATTATTATTATTAATTTATTATTCTTATTAATTATATTATTCTTATTATTCTTATTAATTTTTTATTTGAGTATATATACTTATTATTATTATTTTATTATTTTTATTAATTAAATTTATTATTATTATTATTATTAAATTCTTTATTATTATTAAATTCCTTCATATTATTATTAATTTTATTATTCTTATTATTAATTATTATTATTAATTTTTCTACTTACTGTTATATATATATATATATTACATCAAGATAAAAAAATTAATTTCTTGGTGAGAGTAAAAACAAATGCATAAGCAAATAAAATAAAATAGTATAAAATAAAATATACATGAAAATAAATCAGATTGAGAATTCAACAAATAAACAAACAAATGAATTAATAGAATAAAAAGAAGAAGAAGTAAAAAAGTAACGGGCATTACTTTTAATTTCTCATGCCCGTGAAATGAGGGTGTCAACTTTTGGTAAAAGTTGCAGAAAATGAGGTTCGTCGCGATTGTGACTTTCCTGAAAATTGAGATTGTTGCGATCGTACATGTGCACGATCATGACATCTCTAATGCATATGCCAAATTCAAATTGTCATAACCTTCAGTCTCTAAATTTAAAAATTATAAATTTTATGTCGTTGGAAAGATAAGAGAAAGATCTGCAACTTTCATAAAGACTATTTTATCAAATTCTACCTAGATCAATACAAAAATTATTATTAATAATAAGATTAATAAAATTAATAATAATAAAGAATTTGATAATAATAATAATAATAATAATAATAATAATAATAATAATAATAAAATATAATTAATAACTTTAATAATAATAATAATAATAATAATAATAATAATAATAATAGTATTATTATTATTATTATTATTATTATTATTATTATTATTAAAGTTATTAATTATATTTATTATACACTTTCTACCATGAAAAAACCCACAGGCGTGACTTTTGAAATCTCGCGCAAACGAAAAGGAATGGCTCTTATCTTATTCTTATTTGAATTCCTATCTAAATTTTTATTAGTATCTAACTTCTTATTAGTAGTTTTTCATTATTAGTACGGCAGATTAGATATCTCTTTTATCTCATATATATTGAGTTAATACCTAATATTAAAGTATTATAAAAATTAAAATATAATAATAATAATAATAATAATAATAATAATAATAATAATAATTATTATTATTATTATTATTATTATTATTATTATTAACAATAAGTAGAAATTAATAATAATAATTAATAATATGAATAATAAAATTAATAATAATAAAAAGGAATTTAATAATAATAAAAAATTTAATAATAAATGTAATTAAAAATAATAATAAATAATAATAATAAGTATATATACTCAAGTAAAAAATTAATAATAATAATAAATAATAATAAGAATATTAAAATTAATAAGAATAAGAAATTTAATAATAATTATTAATAAATTTAATAATGATAAATATAATAATAAGTAAATAATAATAATAATAATAATAATAATAATAATAATAAAGATAAGGAAAGAGTTAAGGCGGGAAGCAAAATGATCACAAAACCTTCAGCTCAGCTCAAACGAAATAAGCTTTCAAAAATGAGGGTGAATGTAATCTGAGTTACAACGATTTTGTCAAGATCATACTCATCTAAGAGCTCAGAAAGCATTTTGTCTTCTCCTTTACTAGCCACATCAATGACAATTTTGTGGCTTCATTGGTGAACTTTCAGTTTTATGAATTTTGATACTATTGTCTCCGCATGACTCCTGTACTAGTCATATCAGCAAGCAATGTTGACGTATTAGAATATTTCGACCGCACTCTGTTTTATACGTTTTAAAATGTTAAGTATGACATCAAACAATTTATGAACATCACTTTCAGAGTTTCTTTAATAGTTTGTTCGTTTTTTTCAATATATTGATGGATTAGGAACTAGGAAGGGATTAAAAGATTTCAGTTTTTCGCTATCCATTAAATAAAAAAATTTATCGATGGGGACAGACTGAAAGCTTTTCGTCTCAAATAGTTCCAGAGTTGAAATCTCTGCATGTTAGCCATCATCTCAGAGTTGAAATCTCCGCATATAATAAATGAATATTATATCTTAATATTAAAATAATTTTTGCAAGAAATTTAACGTTATGATTTTAAAATAGAAATCATGTTCAATTAAAAAATTACGCACAACCGTGAAAAATAAATTTTTATATATTTTTTCTATTTTAAAATAATAAAAATTTTAATAAAAATTGTTTATTAATTATATACAATTTATTATTAATTATATACAAATATTATTATTAATTATTTAATAAAATTTATTCTATTATATGTGATTTGTTTTTAAAAATTATTTATTTATATTTTTATTTATATAGAAATATATACAAACAATTAAAGAATAAATTTTCATTTATTTGCTATTTTTATTCATAAAAATTTTAGTAAAATTTTTTATTATTAATTATATACAATTTTTATTAATAATATAAAAATATTATTATTAGGGTAAGAAGAAATAATATAAAATATTATTAATTATATACAAGGAGGTTATGGTTAAAAGAAATAATTGGTATTAAGAAAAATTAATGAGAGTATATTGGGTAGTATGTATTTATTAATTTACATTCCATCCTAAATCCTCCAAGTCGGAGGTTTCTTATTTTTACTGTTTAGGATGGAATGGAACGTAACATGAAACCTTTCGCTTCCATCCTATTCTTTTCCATTCTATTATGAAACCCTCAACCACGCGATAGAAGTGTGGTACGTTCTATTTCGTTCCATTACTAAACTTCCAACTAAGCAGACTTTAAGTGATGGATTTGATCTGCTAAATATCGTTTCGATACCAATACCAAATTCATTTGTAGCATGGTATTATACTGATAAGTACAGAATATTGTTTTTGATAATTTTTAAATTTATAAAATATTCTCTAATTTTTTTAAAACTGTAAAATAGTCTTGTAATATATTATACTGTACAATTTATAATTTTACATCAACTATCTCCAAAAATTATAGTTATTAAAATTCAAAATAACAATAACTTATTTATTTTTATTAATATTATTTTCATATATTTGAAAAATTATATGTAATAAAAAATTAACTTAAATTCTTATGGACCGTAAAAACTGTGCTTTTCTTAATTACCGTAATATAGTTTCTGATTCTTACCTCAAAAGTTATTTTTATTCTTCTTGTCAAGAGTTTAACAAGTTAAAACAAGCACAAGACATCATTTTGACTGTTGTATAACAGCAACCAAACTACTTCTATTATGGTCGTGTTTGTCTTTGCCTATCTCCACTGTTAATTTGGTAGAAGGAGACGGAAAAGAGCTCATGGGACCAATGAAGGCTTGATTCACTTAGAATTCTTTGTTCTCTTACGCTACGTTTGGTTCCTGTCTCTAGTAGCTGTAGACAGAACGGAACAAGACGGAACGAAACAAAAGCTGGAGACAGTGCGGTGTTTGGTTGTGGTGGACATAACAGAAATTTCGGTCTCCGTCTCGAGGACTGAATGTATTTGGTTGCAGCAGACAGAACAAAAAAATAATAACAATGACAAAAATGCCCCTAGTCCTTAATATGATTAGAAGTATGTAATTAATTGACAATTTTATTATAAACTATTTGTGATAGTTGAAAAAAGTTAACAAATAATAACAATTACAAATTATTATGAAATATCGAATAATATAACAACAACAACAACAACAACAACAACAACAACAATAATGATAATAATAATAATAATAATAATAATAATAATAATAATAATAAATACATAATGATGCTTGATAATAAAAATTGTACATCTACATC
>JANQBM010000008.1:30052875-30063369 GCA_025594535.1 Erythroxylum domingense
CCATCCAATAGCTTCTTTATTCTCCCTGAGTACACGGATAAGCCTCTCCTCCTCCAAATCGCTCAACTGATTGGAAATAATCACAGGTAATATTTCGGCCTCCCACAAGAAGACATACTTGAGGTGCGCAGGCAACGCTTTAAGCTCCAATGTTGGTGGTTGAAGAATGGAGGGGAGTAGTTTATTGCCATCAATCTTCAATGGTTGCTGTAACATACCAGACGCAGCTTGTAACGCCTGTAAATCATGTATTGCGTGGACCATACCTCTCAGAACTACCCATTCAGTCTTGATTTATGATAACTTCACAGGAGTAATGTTGTCAGTTATCGCAGCCTGCAAAAAATCATTAACACACAACTCGAGAACTTTCTCAGTCAAGGGGTTAATACAATCAACAGTAAAAGTTGTACAATAATCAATAGGATGCTTAATGGTATTATTAATATTGAATGTAACTTTGGTACCATCAAATTCCATAGTTAAAGTCCCCCCGTGAACATCAATTTTTGTCCTAAAAGTGCTCAAAAATGGGGGTCCTAACAACATCATCCTAGACGCAGGTGACCCCTCATCCTCCATTCTCATCACATAAAAATCTGCAGGAAATATCAGATCATCTACCTGCACTAAAACATCCTCTAACAATCCTTCGGGGTACCTAGTGGTGCGATCAGCTAGTGTTAAAATCACACCATCTTGCTTCAATGGACCAGCATTCAATGTAGTATAAATAGACAATGGCATAAGATTTATAGAAGCCCTTAAATCTAGCATCGCCTGTTCTATACCAACATTGCCAATTTTGCAAGAATGGTAAACATACCTAGGTCCTTTTTCTTCATTGGTAACTTGCCCTGCAACACTACTGAGATGTTCTCACTCATCACCACACGCTGATTGCCTCTCATCTTGGTCATGCTAGTAACCAAGTCCTTCAGAAATTTGCAGTACCTTGGTGTTTGTCTAAGCAACATGAGAAGGGGGATATTGATCTCCACTTTCTCAAAAATCTTTAAGATCTCCTCTTCATTATGAAATTTCTTCTTCTCAGCTAACCTATGTTAAAATGGTGGCCTTTCTAGATTGGTTGTCACGATTTCCTTAATTTTAGCTTCTTTTCTGGCTCGACAGTTTCAACATGGTCATGTTGAAGTTTCTGCGATCCTCCAACACTTTCAATTTCTTTTCCGCTACGCAAGGTAATGACACTGATATTCTGCCTAGGATTGACAGTAGGCTAGGAGGGTAATTTCCCTTGATTCTGTGCAGTGGCCAGTTGACTAATTTGCTCGCTCAGCTCTTAAAAATTTTTATTAGTCTGAGCCTGAAATTGTGCTGAGTCAGTCTGAAACTGAACCAAACTCTGTAGTTGTGTATTGGTCGTCAATTGAGCCGTAGTCAACTGTGACATAAGATCCTCCAAGGTGGAAATTCGGTCACCATAGTTAGGCCTCGGATGTTGCTGCTGCTACTGTTGTGGTTGAGGCTGACACTGCTGACTACTCTGACCTTGCTGCCTATTCCCATATCTCATATTGGGATGATCCCTCCATCTTGGGTTATAAGTATTCGAATAGGGATCATATTATCTCTGAGGCTAGTAATTATCATTGATTGTGTTGACTACAGCTTCCACAGTATCATCTTGCAGAGTCGGGCAAACATCAGTAAAATGACCCTGAAATCCACAAATATGACAAATAGGGACTTGTGGTCCCTTGGTTACGGTATTTGCATTGACACTATTGACATTGGAAGAATTAATAACTTGTCTTTCCAACAATTCAGCAATCTTTTCAAGTCTACTTCCAAGTTTAGAACCACTTACCTCATGAACACCGCGAGTGTGTGTCTATGAACGATAACCTAATTGCTGACAATTTGCAGCCATTGCTGCAATTAAGTTTCTGGCCTCTTAAGGTGTCTTGTTCACTATGGCTCCCCCACTAGCAACATCAAGAATCTTCCTGTCATTTAGTAACATCCCATCATAGGAGCACTGAATAAAGAGCTGCTTTGTAATTCCATGCTGAGAACAACTTACGCAAAGCCTCTTGAATCTCTCATAATATTCGTACATGTTTTCTGTATCTCTTTGTCTAATGCCACAAATCTCTCTACGCAAACTAGCAGCTCTGGATGCTGGGAAGTAATTTTCTAAAAATAATCTCATCATATCAGGCCATGTATCAACTGTCCCAGGTGGAAGTTAGTACAACCAGTCTCTAGCTGTGCCCTCTAGAGAAAAAGGGAAAGCACGCAGTTTCAACTAATCCTCAGTTATGGCTCTCGGTTTGAATCCAGAACATACCACGTGAAAGTCCTTGAGATGTCTGTTCGAGTCGTCAGAAGGTAACCCATGAAATTTTGACAAGGCCTGAATCAACCCAACCTTCAACTCGAACCCATCATCTGCAATCCGATACTATATACATAGAGGTTGATCCTCTACTGGTGGTGTAAGCATATCCCTTAGAGTTGCAAAAGCTCGATTTCTGGCTGGTTGTGCAGGTAGAATAGGTTGCTGATCTGCCATCGTTGTTTCTTCAAAATCTTCCAACAACTCGGTCTTAAAGGCAGGCAAATTCTCAGTTTGGTCAGGCAAGATTTGCACAGATGTATAAGCTTGTCTCTTGCGCAATTTAGCAGCTTTCCTGAGTCGTTTTGCAGTCTTCTCTATCTCCGAATAAAATAATAAATCACCTGCAGAAACATAATGCCGCATGCAAGCAACTAAAAAAATGATTAGCAACACAAACAAACAAAAACTTAAACATTAGTCCCCGGCAACGACGCCAAAATTTGATGGGTTGTCAAACCAGCAAAAATAAATTCCTACTCTAGAACACTTAAATGAGTAAAGTGGTGAATAGGGTCGAACCACAGAGACCAATGTAGTAATTATTTATTTGTGTGAAATCAAAAATAAAATAAAGTAAAATAAATAAATAAAAATAAATATATAAAAAGAATTAATTTGGGAATGATTAATTTTAAAACATGAAAACACGCAGAAAGAAATTAGAAATATAGATTGAAAATAATATAAAGAAAATCCTAGCCAAGGTACTCTCCCGTTTGATATTGTAATTCGATCATAGACTAAAAAATATAAATTTCGTTCATTCTTATGGACAAAGTTATAGTAGACAGTGAATAGCACATATCAACCAATCCATTCGTAATTATTCGATAACCCCGAGTAAAGCTCTGCAGATTATTACCCTAACCAATTAGACTATTCCCGAGTAAAGCTCCGCAAAATATAATCTATGGTAGCAGTAGGCTCTAATGGACCTTTGTCTTAGTCAACAGAATCGGAAAAGCTGTAATCTATTTAGACTAAATTATTTAATCTCCTTAATTTCTTAATTGAAATTAATTCGCCACTTCGATAGACAGCAATCACGAATTAACTAATCTATTCGAAAATTTATTATCGAGTCAATCAATTAATAGGCCTAATTAATCAACAAACCCGATAATAATAAATCGATTAAAGCACAGAGATTAAATAAATATAAGAGATAAATGAAAACAATTAAATTAAAGGAGTCTCATGAACTACATAAATCAAACGTAAAGTACCTTGTCTAGTGCTAAAAGATTAGCCACACATAGCTATTTTAAAAGATAAAATTGATTGAGAATTGTTGTCTTTTTTTTACCACAAAAACTACTGCTGTCGCTTTTCTTCCCTAGAGCTGATTGTCAACCCACGTTCCTCTCTCAAAGTGATGCCGCCAGCCTTCTTTCAAAGTGATTGTAAAAACAACGTTTGTTTCTTCTCCAATTGTTTCCGCGCTCTCCTCTCAAAGTTAAGTTGTTAAAAACCTCCACTAAAGTTGCTGCCATTGTTTCTTTTTCAAGTCTCCCCTCCTTTTCCCAAGTTTATGTCACTATCCCTTTTTCATGAGTCTAGGTCTTCTTTTTGTCAATAAATGAAGTGGGCCCCCCATAATGGTCTAGACTTTTTAATAAATAAGTGGGGCCCAATTAAATGTCAAAATAAGACATCAATGGCTTCAACATAACTTGACTTCTTCAGCAAAGAGGGCTGTGTTATTGAGGCCCAAATCCCAAGTTAATCAATTCAAAATTCGCAGGTAGTAATCTGCCAGCACTGTGTTACCCTCAGCATGGTCATGTTGAAATTCTTTCCAGTTCTAGATTAGCCAAATTCACTCGAAATCGCATTACTTTGGTAGTTCATCACCTAGAACATACAAAGACACGAATTACCATAAAAACACAAGCAAAACATCACAAAAGCCTATCAAAAGAATATAAAATACACAATTAACATGCTCAAAATGCAAGTTATCAATATCTATAAGCATAAATTTAGTTTTTAATAATAAAAATATATTAATAAATGAATATTAGTTTATAAATTAAATTTACATGTTTTTACTTATATAATTATTTATTAAAATATAATATAATAAGTTTATTAATTAATATACAATAAGATATTAAAATAGAATTATTTACTTAATTAATTCATAAAATAATTTATCATTAAATTTTCTTTAATATTTAATTATTTCTAGTAATAAAATTTTAACTATATTAATATTAACAATTGAACATTTATTCATATTGCTAAACATATGAATAACAAACTAATTGTCACAATGCAAAGAAAATGGAAGTTGTAAAAAAGTACCAAAATCCTTTAAATAGATATGAGATCTAAAAGTAACTCTTAATCAGTGGTGACCTTATTTCTACAATTAGCCTCAACAGAAAAATCATAAATAATTTTTTACTTCTTGTTTTTTTATAGCATTAATGCCTTTTTTAAAAAATATGCAAAAGAGAGTTTGTATTGGTGGTTGGAAAGAAGAGGCCTTTAAAAGAATACCCTTTGAGGTACCCTAGAAGATATGTAGCTGCTATTTAATGAGATTCCTTTGGTTAACATATAATTCGTTAAGATGGACTGAGAAAGCAAGCCTTATAGGTAAACAACTAAACGGACATATAAGAAAATGACCTCATTGGTAGCTAATAAATTCAAAACAGTTACAATACCATGGCTATATACAATAGGAAGGAAGGAATCATAAGGTGTAATAAAATAAGAAAAAAAAGTTTTACAATTCAGCATTACCATATGTAGTCATGTATCTAATTCAGTTGAATCCCTATATAATGGCCATAGTGTTTAAGATTTTGGATTCTTCGAAGTCGATTATGAAAGACATTTATCGGATCGATGATTTTGTGCGTACCTGTGTCCATGATTGTTTTGTTTTGTAAGATATTGATTTATTTCCTTTCTGCTTCCTTCCTTTAAGTGGTTCTTCAATGGTTCAGAATTATTGAGATTTCACACTCATAAGTGTGGTGTACCAGGCATTGTGTATTGCGCACATATGTCTCGACTGGCAAGAAACTTTGCAAATGGACCTGGACATTGTTCACTTTCATCAAATTTTCCATAATGTTTACCACCTCTATTGGACCTCACTATCTTGACTTTTCTATCTAACTGCCTTTCAACCTCATTAACGAACACCTCTGGGATGTCCACAGACTGAGATTTTTCATGCAGTAGATAAATATATCCATATAGTGAGAAGTCATCAATAAAGGTAATAAAATATTTTTCTCCGCCCCAAAAAGGAACGTCAAAAGGACCACAAATGTCGGTATGTATTAATTCAAGTAATTTCTTACTTCTTGTGGCTGGATGCTTTGATATATGTTTGGTTTGTTTGCCTTTAATGCAATCCACACATATATCCCAGTCAACAAAATGCAATGGAGGTGGAATTTCATATTTCACTAATCTCTGTACTCTTTTGCTTGGATATATGACCTAATCTTTTATGCCACAAAAAAGCAGAATATTCATTTTGTGCACTACGTTTCCTTCCTATAATATGGTCAACATGAAACAGAGATGCAGTAAAATCAACATCAAGATTGAAACGATATAAACAATCAATTAAAGTACTAGAACCATAATAGTACTTATGTTGATACAATGAAAAAACACCATTTCCAATCTTAACGTGAAAACCATCATCATCCAACTTTGCAACATAAACTAAATTCCTAGCACAATCAGGAACATAAAGACAATTTTTGAGTTCCAGATGACACCCAGTGTCAAAGATCAATCTGTACGTCCTAATGCCCTCTATTTGTGCCTTCATTTTGTTCCCCATATACAAGAACTTTTCAGTTCCGTTTATGGTCTGGATTGAAAGGAATCCCTATTTAACATGTGACACATGAGTAGTTGCACCAGCATCTAACCACCAGGTATTATTAGGCACTTCAATTAGGTTTGATTCAAAACATAGTGAGACATAGTATATACCTTTCTTTTCGAACCAAGCCATTCTTTCCAGACAATCTTTTCTGAAATGACCAGGCTTCTTACAGAAGTGGCACCTCTTGTCTTTATGGATCCGACCCTCATTAACTTTACTAAGAGCTTTGTCCTTGTTTTTGCCTTTCTTTCCTGGTTTGTTCTTGCTACTAATAGCTCCTGGATGAAATGTGAGATGAACGGAGTGCTCCTTCATTTTCTTCAATCTCCCTTCCTCCTGAACTAACATGACCTTAATTTCTTGCAGGTTCCATTTTTCTTTAACAGTGTTATAATTCACCTAGAACTGGCCAAACTCTAGAAGAAGGGAGTTGATAACGAACTGTACTAGAAAAGACTCACTCACATCCATACCCATAGATTTCAGCTTTGCAGCTAGGTTTGACATATGGGTTATATGGTCATGAATGGGCTGCGACCAGTCAAACTTTTTGGTCGTCAGCTCACTCATTAAAGTCCCTACTATGGACTTGTCAGCTAAATCAGATTGGGAATATTCTTTAAGCTTTAACGTGAACTCCTTTGCATTGTCCGTTTTAGGCATTGACGACTTTACATTTTCTGCGATCATCATTTGCATAAAATTCAAGCTCAGCCTATTAAACCGTTCCCAAGCCTCATAATAAGTCTTGTCAGTTTCAGAACTGGTCTCAGTTATGGCTGAGGGCCTTACTTCTGAAACTATGGCCAAGTCCAAATCCATTACACCCAGTTGGAACTGGATTTGTTCAGACCAATTAGCATAGTTCAGACCACTTAACTTGATTAGCCCATTTCCTAAAGCAAACAAATTAGTAGATGATGCACAGGCAACATATAGGTCATGCATTAATGCTTTGAGTATACCTAAATGGATTCAAACTAACTAATACACTTTGATTATGCATTTAAATTCTCCTTTGGGTGATATTTAAATACATAGTAATAACCTATTCTGATGCATATATATAATTTACTGTAATGGAAAATCAATCGTATTTTAATCAATATGTATGCTATCTTTGGATATACAATCATATTAACCAAACATGTTGATAAAGTCCCTTTAATGTCATTAATTATAAGCAATGGTCCACCTTTGGGTGATCTCCTAGCGTTATAATTAATAATCTCAATTGTTCAGTTCAACCTTTATGTCATTTTAGCATCATATCATATTGAACAAATGAACAAGTCACAATTAAATGTTTAATATTTTCCAAGCTAGGGCACTTTGGTGACTAACAAGCTTTCCATGCAATAAACATTTAGTTGGACAATTAGCATACATGACAAAATTTAATTTAAATTAGTTTGGTCACTTTGGTGACTAACAAAATATTTTAAATTACCATTATGTCATGTAGCACATTCCCCATATGATAGGAACATTTAATTCTAAATATTGCATAATATAACATATTCAAAGTACCAAATAAATATGGCACTGATTTTCAAAAAATTATATTATACATAAAACTAAATTAATTATGAATTAAATAATCCATTATTTCCCATCCTAAAATTATTTTACTTAGGGTTAAAGTCCATAATATAATTATTTAATTAAGTTACATTAAAGTAACCCTAAATAAAGTCCATAATATTAGGCCATAATTATTTAATAACCTAAACAAATCCTTTAATGGCCTAAAGGGCCACCAGTCTGGCCTCAAAAAAACAAGTTTTGGGCCAAAAGCCCCTGCGCGCCAGACTCTGTGTTAATGGGGGCTGTGACTGACGCGTGCACTAGCACTGCCTCTCCTGCACAAGATGGGCGCGTGCAATGCACGTGCCTCATCTTCCTCCATCGCCCCCGCTGGTTCGTTTTTCTCTGTTTTGTTTTTTTTTATGGGTTTTCTTTCAAACCATAAGCCATCTCTTTCCTAACGTCCATCCCTTCCTAACGTTTAAGCCTTACCTTTCTGCATTCTTTCTCAACAAGCATAAACACATCTTTATAGAAACAGAAACTTTATCGTAAATAAATCATGGCAATATAAGCATAGAGGATGATTCGTTCGGCAACAAGCATAAACACATCTTTATAGAAACATAAACTTTATCACAAATAAAACATGGCAATATAAGCACAGAGGATGGTTCGTTCGGGTTTTTGTGTTCAGTTCTTGCTAATGTGCATGTCGCTTAATCTAAATCTTAACAGAAATTTGTATAATAACTGCCCTTTCGTTTTCATTTCTTGAAATATTACAGTAATACATATTCATTCAAGAGCAAACACATAACCCATACATTTTGACAAGGCTTTTAGGGCAGTGCAACATCTTTTAAACCAACGGAAATAATTCAACACGCCGTCCATACAAAACCATCATGTGGAAACGGCACGATAGAAAATAAATCGTGCAACATTATCATCACATAATATGGAATAAACAACCATGGAGTACGGCAGACAACAATAATGTAACACCCATGGCTCTGATACCAATTGAAAGACATTTATCGGATCGAATGATTTTGTGTGTACCTGTGTCCATGATTGTTTTATTTTGTAAGATATTGATTTATTTCCTTTTTTCTTCCTTCCTTTAGGTGGTTCTTCAATGGTTCAGAATTATTAAGATTTCACACTCATAAGTGTTTGTTTCTATCACTTAAATACTCAATCTCCAACCATCATGATGGTTCATTGTTGGAAGAGAAAGGAAAAGGGTCTTTGACCCATTTAAGATCCATTCTATAATACCCAATAACTATTATCTAGGGTGCTTTTCATAGGACTCAAATCTATAAGTTACATGGGACATGACATAATCTAACAAATTAGGAAGTCCTCTTTTATCATGGACAAAACATTAATGTTGAAAGTATGCAAATTTATTTGCTTAACCTAAATTTCTATGGTTCTGTTCTTTATAGACCTTATAACTCCTACACATAAAGCTAGTTTTAAAAGAATGTGATTGTCCCTTGGAAGTGAAGCATTGGAGACCTTAGATATGATATTTTCCTAAACTTGTTCTCTATAAGGAAGTTAGAAGCCACCTGTATTCTAGTCTAGAGTTCTTTGGTATATGCACATTGAAAGAATAGATGGTCCTTTGTTTCCAGTTCAGGACTACATAGGTTATAATGAGGACTAATAGTTGATCTAGTTTTCACCTTATCTAGTGTGATTAGCCTACTTCTAATGGTTAGCTACTTGATAAAAGCTTTTCTTGTATTATTTCCCTTAAACTAAATCAAACCATGCAACCTTATGAGTGGTTTGTTTGAATAATTCAAAAGCTAATTTGTTGTTGAAAATACCTGAGGAATGTTTGGCGCATATTGCTTTGTCCTTCACATTGTCTCTTAGATTGCAATAGGAGTAGCTTCTTGCAGGCGTTCAAAACCTCCAAACCTGATGTGTCACTCATCATCTTTTATCATCTCCTTTACTTTAGCACCGAGTTTCATCATGAAAAATACCAAGAATCGGATACAAGGGACCTATATTACTCTAGTTATCAAACTATAAGAAGGTTTGTTTGTCATTGCTAACTATTCATTTAAATTCTCAACAAAGCATTTTCTTTAGTTTTTTAAACCTTTAATTATAAAAAAAGGATGTAGATTTGATCAACTTATGAATTTTAATTAATTAAAGTCAATATGATGAGAATGTATATAAAAGGGATTTCAAAAAAAGATTTTGAAGGGGATATGAAATAAAATAAAATAAAATAAGATGATTCAGAAAAAATAAAATGAGATTAAGAAAATTTGTTTTTATAAAGGCTATAATTATCTAAATGAAAGATTTAATAATAAACTTTTTAAAATAGAACTGATTAAAATAATAGAAAGGTCTTAATGGGCTAAAATGGAAAGACACTTAATTAGAGACAACTCAAACGAAATTGAGAAACTAAAGAAACTCTTAAGCATATTGGTCTTGAGTTGAGCTTTTAGAACTAAAAGAGAGGCAATGAAAATTATTAAGTTTTATGGCCCAAAGAGTAAAAAAAATTTAAAAATAGAGAGATTAATAAGTCGAAATGAGTCCATAGGCTCGAACCTAACTTAAGTTTTTTACTGGTTTTACTGATATTTAGATTGAGCTTTTGGAGAAATGGATTATAGTTTTTTATTTCTTTCTTTTTTTGAAAAATTGGATCTGGCTTTCAACTTTTATTGATTATCAGTGCCTTTTTATA